>CM046046.1:59070123-59263124 GCA_025215565.1 Flaveria ramosissima
TTTCGATGAAACCCGCCCTCGGCCCACACGAGCCAGGCCGATAAACCCATGACAAAAGCCGAAGACAAACACGTTAAATGTAACGCCCATAAGGGTGGCACCCAAAAGGGCTTTTGGATGGTTCGGTATGTACGGTTCCAGCCAAACATGGATATGTTGGCTAGGGTTAGAGCCAGCGGGACCGCGATCCCGACCGCGAGTGACCGGACCCCGCGGCGCGGGATCGCGGGCCGTTGTGGCTTTTGAGTCTTTGTGGTGGTGGTGTTATCATCTTCTTGAAGAGACGGAGATTGGTCTGTGGTGGTGGTTCTGTGTTTAAGTTCTTGTGTGGTGGTATCCATGGTGGATTAATGATGGATTGATGGTGGGTTTAGTGGTGGTTTTTATAGGGGGTTTTTCGCGGGAAGATTTGTATGAGGGTGGTGGAAGGGGTGGCACGTGGCGGAAGACGGTGGCGATTGGTGGTGCATCGGATAGGGGTTTGACACGTGGGTGAGTGTAAGTGCCACGTATGTGGTCACATGTATTATCCACTTACTTAAGGATCAAGTCTAAGAACCGAACAGAAGCTTGAATATTTTAGACTAGTTAAGGTTACTTCACTTGTATTGTTCCGGACATTTCTTTGGAACTTTTTCCATTTTCATTGATGGTTGTTAAATATAACTAGAATTGAGCTCCTCGCGTTGCGGCGGAGCCGTAAAACCGTATCAAGTAACACCAATGTCACATCACCGCTAACGACAACCAACACTGAAGCAGCGATGTGTTAATACGAAGAATTTAGACCAAAACATAAAACATAGAAAAATATAAATAAGCCGATGTAAGATTCGTGTGTGTGATGAACCCTTCAAAAGGAGAAAATAGACGTAAAATATGTCGAACCACGCACATACATTGTGTTGTGTTAACTTATAAAATTTAAAAAAATGTAAAAATATTGAATCACACATGCATATTATGTCGTGTTAACTTGCAAAACTTAAAACGAAACGTAAAATGATGATTTACGAAATATGAAAAGTATATGTGAACAAAGTTGAAAATATAAACGTTGTGAGATTAAATTGCAATATATGAAGAGTTTTGGGTTAAAAATAAACAAAGTCAAATTTGAGAAATTTAATTGTAAAAATTAAAAAACTTTGTGTTAAAAGTGAAAAATCAATTCTTTTTTGAAAAACTCCCTATGCATAAGGTACAACATCATTATGCATAGAGGAGTTGGTAATTAGTAATATATAAACTAGTCTTTATTACCCATAGCGGCGACGACGTACGCAGCGTGATAAAATATAGACTAGAATCGTTTTGTTTCTTTACTTTCAAGGCAGACTAACTTGAACTTATACAAACTCAATACAAAAATATTATCGTAATAAGTTTATTTAAAGTAAATTGTATTGTAGTAAACCCGAAATATTTTTTAAAAAAGTATTAGGGTGGTGAAAGTGTAAAGATTGAAAGTAAGACATATATAAAAATAGGCAAATACACGTTTTATATTTGGCCAAGTCATCTCCGCTATTATGTTCATACAAAAATACGAACGCAAGAAATTATTTTTTAAGGTAAACTTTTATAAGGCTAACCGAAACTTTAGAAACTTAAGATAAAGTATAAAAACTCATTAAATGAAAAAGATAGAAGTTGGGGGATTCGAACCCAAGCCAACTCCCCAATAGAACATGGCTTTTGCCACCCGAAAAGACAAAGTTTTGTGTTTACCACAAAAACCCATTTTTGTATGAAGAGCAAACCAAAAAAGAAAGAAAAATAAATATTTGAAACAGCCAATAGGAAGGTGACACGTGGCAAGGCCGGTGGCAACCCACCGACCTTGCTAAATGAGTAAGAGTATAATATGGGTATGAATATAGTAAAAGAGATGTTTAATCTAAAAAACTTAAAATAATTGTGAACTTAGCATGTGTCTTTCTTATTTTTTAAATAGAAAGTCTATTTGGTCATTGTATCACATAAGTTAGCTAATTGTGTCTTATACATTTATTGTGTTAAATATCAGTTTATTATGTCATATATTTTACAATATTTGTTATGTGTATTAATAATTGTGTTTTATGTTTTGGAACATTTTGTGTTATTTTTATCATTGTTTTTAAAGATAACATAATGTGTTATTTTTGTCATTAATTTTAATACATTATATAAACTTATTGTTATCTATCATTATGTTTTAACATTAAAAGTACACAATAATGTTATTATCCAATGTATTTTTCAAAACTCATAATCAAGATAACAAAATGACGACCAAATGACACAATAAGACATTATGTTATTTTGTCATTGTTTTTAATGTATTAGATTAATTAGTTGTTAATTTATTATTTGTTTTAGATAATTACATATTAGAGATGTACAACAATGTTATTACATGATTATATTTTTTAAAATTCACCACTTTAGGCAAAACACAATAGTATTTATAAAAACAAAATAACTAACAAAAAGACACACTTAACTGTACCCAAAGGCACAATAACGATTAACAAGATATGAGTTTAAAAAACATGATTTTTTAATCTTTTTATATAACAATACTGTAATCGTTTTTAAAATAAAAAACACTCGTTTTTATGGAGTAATTTTTATAAAAAAAAAATATCGTACGTAAAAGTCGTTAACGTTTAAAAAAATGTGGGAACTTGCAAAAGTCAACAAAAGTTACTAATTCTAAAATACCCATCTAGCAAACTTTTACTTACAAACGGATCTTAACCATTGATTAAGGAAATGAATGATTTAGATCATTTCTTACACTTTTTAGTTTTAAAAGCATTTCTATTTGAACCTTTCACATATAATATAACCAGTTTAGTAAACTCGTGTATTACTTGCGTTGCAGCGGGATGCGTAAAATCAAGCCAAGTAGCACCAATGTCACACTACTGCCAATAACTACCAATACCGAAAAATCTCGTATTAAAAAAAATTAAAAAACCAACAAAAACAAAATTGAACGAAAAGTAGATGTCAAAACGTTAAACCATGCAGGGGAAACATAAAAATATATAAAAAAATAAGTAAGTCTATCTAGGATCAGCGTGTTGCGACGGGACCAATAAACATGGAAAAAATATGCGTAAAAACGTTGAACCACACACGCACGCTGAGATGTGTTAACTCTCAAAATTTAAACCGAAACATAAAATGAAAAACTTGTAAAATATGAAAAATGTAGAGACTAAAGTTGAAAGTAAAAAACATTGGGGCTAAATTGTAAAAATTATAAAGTATTGTGTTAAAACAAAAAAAAGTTAAAGATTTAAAGAAAACGACAAAAAGTGAGTACAACCTATTAATACACATGATATAACCCATAATGCATATCAAAGTTGATAATTAATATATATATATATATATATATATATATATATATATAATAGAAGAAAATTTATTAATTATATAATAATATTTTAAGATAAGATATGATACAAATTATGTATGAATACGGACTATAAGTAATAAACAACGATACCAACTTTTTAATCTTTTTATTTTTTTTCAAAATATAAAATTAAACATTTTGTTTCAATATAAATTATTGTAAAAAAATATAATTTTTAAAAATTTTCTTATTATAACTCATAATAAGAAAATTAGTTTGTTTTTTTCGTGACCATCTTAGTCTCACTTTCTTCCTTTCTTTACATTAGTTTGTCTTTTTCTGTGACCAAACACTGACCACTCACATCATCGTCGGCGACCATAGAACCATTATCGACCACCATAGAGCAAACACCGATCTTTGCATTCTGCCAGTGTACCATCCACGACTGGCCATCTCCAGCCACTGCAACCGAGCTGTGACGATGATGGTGACTGACGGTGGCGGTTGGCGGTTGGCGGTGGTGGTGGTAAAAGACGGTGGGTGTGTGTGGTTAGGGTTCACCTTAAACGACCCCTTACCACTAAGTGTCTCGCTGCCATCAACCTCAACTTCACAACCATGTTGATCTGTAAAACCTAGGTTTATCACCAACAACTTCAGTCAAGAAGGTTACCACCATGTTGAAAACAAATCGGTGCAACCACACCTTTATCCTCATGTTGAAAACCTAGGTGATGGGCGACGATAGTTTTAGAACACAACAGAAAAGTGAGATCGGTGACATTGAGAAAAGAACCATGGGTTAGGTTCTATTAATTTAAAGATGGATTTCAAATGAAAATGTAAACTAATTTATATATTACTAATTACCAACTTTGTTATGTTTAGTGGGTTGTATAATATGCTTAATAGGTTGTAATCACTTTTGTCTCTTTTTTTAATCATTAACTTCTTTCTTATCCAGTCTTTCTTAATCCTTCATTTTACGAGTTAACTCATCGCAACGTGCGTGTGTGGTTCAACGTTTTTATCGCAACGCGCTGGTTCTAGATCGACTTACTTATTGTTTTATATACGTTCCGCCTATGTGGTTTAACTTTTTTACACCTACTTTTTGTTTGTTTTTATTATTTTTTTTACTACGAGCTTTTTGGATGTTCGTGGTCACTGACGGTAGTGTGCCATTAGTAATTAATACTTGACACAGTTTTATGCCCCCCATTGCAACACAATGGGCTTAAGACTACTTTACTTGAAAGATCAAGTCCGAAAATAAGACTTTATATCTTTTTTGATTTAACTCTTTTCTTTTAAATTCATAAACTAACAACATCTTCTTACTCTAATAAAATAGTAACTTTAGATGCCACGTGACAACACCACAATCATTCTCACCAAAATTTTCCCGCATCTCTCTCCTCTTAAATAATTATCTCTCTCCTTTTAAATAATTATCTTAATTACTAATAATATTATTTAACATTTTTTACATTTAATAAATTAAAAATTTGATCTATTTAGTAATGTTATTTCTAATAAACAAATGTTTTATAAAATAATAAAATTTTCTAAAGCATAAAACTTTTTTTAAAATACGAAATATTTTAGAATTGGTATTTTTAAAAATTCAATTTTTTAAACTAAAAACAATTAAATTTGGGAGTTATAATAAGAAAATTTTTAAAAATGCCATTTTTATACGGTTTGTTATATAACAAAATGTTTATTTTTTCCGAAAAAATTTTAAAAACAAAACTTTAAAAAGTTGTTATCACTGTTTTAATAGTTATATTCATTTCTCATACGTAATTTAGTCATATCATATCTTAGAATATTATTTTATAATTAATAAATTTATTATATTAATATTTTATTTATTCAACTTGTGTAATACACGTGTTTACTAAAGCTAGTACAATATATTATTATACTTCAAAAGTTAAAAGTTAAATGTACTAAAGCTAAAATGTGAAGGATTTTAAAAAATTTGAGGAAACTAAAACTTTAAAAGACTATAACTGATGATAAAAATAAATAATACAAAATTATAATGTTCATATAGATTTATGTTTGAAATTATAATAACTTTTAAAAATGTTATTATAGGTTTTTTCAAACATATGCAATTTTAATAAAGTGAAAGTACTCATACGATAACTCAACGCATGCAATGTGCAAAACCAGAAGCAAAAATGTTAGTGAATAACTTTAACAAATTAATTTAAAAACTAAACGAGCACTTATTTTTTGTTTGTACTTTGTTTATTGAACGCATCAGGTTAAATATAATACCTTTGCATTCGACGAGACAAATTCCAGATTAATATGCGTTTCGATGTTACATATTTTAATTTAGAAAGTAGATGAACAATTACTTTTTGTCTATTTTCTATTTACTTTTTGGAAAAACACAACGGATCAAATATAATACATTTTCAATCAACGGTATAAATCCGGGTTAATCTATGTTTCAAAGTAAACTTAGTTTGGAAACGAGTCAGAGTGATTGTAATATATACTTTTATCGTGTCATATATGGCGCCATTGTACATCTCTTTTTATGTATCTTTTGAGTTGATGTACGTTGCTTGACATAAATTTATTTATAAAAGAGTCGGGTCACATATAATATGTGTTCATCCAACGGTATGAATTTGAGTTACTATACGTTTCGATATAAAATTTAGTGTGAAAACAAGTCGAGTTGTAGTTTATACGTTAACGCTGCGTATGATGTCGTCGCAACGTGCGGCGGATAAAAGACTATTTAACTCTAAACAGTAAACAGTATAATTTGCAATTTTAAAACAAGGAATATGAACAAACATGTGACTACTCGTGAAATTAACTCTTATACCTCTATGTTTCATGATTACATGTGTCTTGTTAATAGTTTTAAAGGAAATAATTAAAAATGGATGTCCATGTGGATGTCCGTTAAATGGCTAATACCTTTGTATCATTGTCTTCTCCAATTGATTTCGGCAGCCCTCCAACTCCGGAGGCCTACCGCTGCAACAAAACCCACCATCTCCGGTGATGGAGACGTTCATGGGGATGGTGGTGATGGCGATGTTAGCGACAGAAGTTGAGCAGATCTGAATCGCATTAACAACTATTAAAGCTGATGCAGATGATGGAGGTGGAGGGTCGCCGGAGGTGGAGGGTCGCTGGAGGTGGAGGGTCGATGATGTATATGGAGGTTGTTGGAGGTGGTTGAAGGTGGTGATGGTTGAAGGTTGAAGGTGGTGGTGGTTGAAGGTTGAAGATGATGGTGATCGAAGGTTGAGGGAGGTGGTGGTGGTGGTTGAAGGTGGTGGGGGATCAAAGGTTGAAGGTGGGGGTGGTTATGGTGGTTGAATGTTGAGGGTGGTGGTTGTTGAAGGTGGTGCTGGTGGTGATAGTGGTTGAAGGTGGTGGCCGGTGAGGTGGTGGTTGATGGAGAAGAAGAAAGATGAAATGAAGTATTTTTGTCATTTCACACGCGCTTAACAACAATAATTAACGTCTATTCGTTTCAAGGACCATCGTTGTTACGTTTGTGCAAAATTTTAGACCGACCTTGTAATTTCAGAGAGTTAAAGATCAAAAGTAAAAACGAGGCTAACCACAGAAACCACCCGTATAATTAATTCTAATTATAGTTAAAAAATTAGAATGCTTTATTTATTTATTTTTTGTCTTTTCACTTTTTACTCTTTTAATCAATGGTATGGCAAATGGTAATTTGAACAAAGGTAAAGCAAACATCAAAGGAACAGAAACTGCCCCAACAGTGAGCATAGAGCGCTGAATTGATCCCCATTCACTACAAAAAATGGTATGCAAAAATCTTTCTATATCATTCCTTACGATCATATATTGTTTCGTGAAGATCTTTGTCGTTAATTTCGTATCCTCCATTGATGTGATCATCGCAACATTCATAAGATCCTATTAAATCCGGAATTTCGTTCGATTTGTGAGAAATTTCGACGAGAATCATGAGTAGTGTGTCGTAAGGATCATTAATTTCTTTATTATTAGATGCTTATGCTTAATGCGTGTCAGATAATGAAGTTTATATGCTCAAATCGTCCGATTGTTGTTAATTCCATAGATGTTATAGATCTGCATAGGAAGAAAAGATTTTCATTGTTGTTGAATCTGGAGCTTGTAGGTTAAGAAAAGATTTATTCGCCTTTGATTTATGATAATTGATATAGTTTTGAAATGCCAAGGGATGATCATGTTTTATTGGCACTTGTCTTACAAAAAAACAATATAATGATTGTGATGAATTTTTAGAAGTTTGATGTTTGTGGTTAATTATGAATTACATATATTTGTTTTGCATATTTGGGTTTGAAGCAATTTGCTTATTATTGAAAGGATTGAACTGCTTTTGTTCACAGGATGGAAAAGATTCTGGAGATGGTAAGCAAAATACTGCTGACATGACACAATTTGTAAGTTTCTTGTACTCTGTCGTTTCAATTTTGCAAAGTTAAAAGTAGGGTCTTACATATGACACCTTAGGCAAGTCCTACATGACCTCAAATAGCATCAACATGTTTTGGGCGTGTTAGCTATGAATGAGAGAACTCCATAACTAAACGTGCTTATGAGTGATTCTAGGATGGGTGACCTCTTGAGAAGTCCCCACTCGAGTACCCAAAAAGTCGTGAGCTCCTTATGGGCAAAGGGATAACACTGGTACTATGAAAGCCGGATGCGATGTTATATATCACTACATTTCTAATTAATAGCTATAGAACTATTGAAGCTAACATATGGCATCTATCATGCCGTTGCCACTTCGGATCTATGTCTATTTGCTTCAACATAATGTTCTTGAATGTTCATATTTGGTACTGTCTTATAGCTGCAAATCTCTTGAAAGAAGTTATTCGCTCTAGAGCAGCGGCAGACCGTAATTTTTTTACTGCTATTTGATTTGTGTTAGATGAATCAGTATTATTCAATTGTGAGATACATAAAAAAACAAGTATGGAATACTATGTACACATAATATTTTTTACCTGTGTCACCATGCTATATGGGTGCACCCCTGCTCCAAAGTAATTTAGTTAATAGGAAGTCTATTTCTTTATTTTAACTTGTAGATTGCAATCTCCCTTACACGAACTAATAGTAACACCATTGTTTTGGCAGGTTCAAACTCTTCTTCAACAAATGGTAAGTTTGCAAATGCTAGTGTGGTTCTTTTTAGAGTGCTATTACACTAAAAATTCGTACTCAACGTTTTTCTCTTTGCAGCAAAACAGATTCCAGACAATGTCAGACTCCATTGTTTCAAAGAATATCCTTTTTGCATACCTGTTTATTACAATTACACAATCAAAATATTGTAAAAACTGAACTGATAAGTATTTTGATAGTTGGCTTATATTCTAAGTAGGTCAAAACTCACTACGCGTATAATTCATTGAATCTGATTTGTCACTCCTACACATCCTATATCTGTAAGACTTAATATTTCTGTTGGGTCCCATAATATTCAAATATTATTATACATTTATCTCAAGTCTCCTTAACTACAATGCACTCGATGAGATGGGAGAAAGGATTAGCGAGTTGGAGCAGAGCATCAATGATCTTAGAGCGGAAATGGGAGCTGAGGGCACTCCACCTCCTGCAGCACCATCAAAGACACCTGATGATGATTGAATGAGATTGGGTTTTGGTGTAACTTTTGTTTCTTTATTGCATACTGCATTTAGATATTCAAAACGGTGATTATTATCTATTTCTTGTCTAGTCAGCAGTCTCTTGCAGGATATTCTTGTTATGTTGCTGATTTAGGATTTTTGAACTTTGAACATGAATACCCCTTTCATGATTTGAAGTTATTATTAGCATGCATAATGTTACTAAAAGGTTTACCTTCTTTAATGTGCCATACTATCATCTTTGTTTTGCGGTCCATGCAGCTGATGCCCATAGGCTTCTCCAGATCATTAGCTCGTTTACACGATATTCAAAAGGTACGTCGGTTTTAGTTTATATTGCAATGAATTTTTCGTGTTGATTTGCTTAAGAACTAAGGTACAATCTTCCTACATAAGAAAAAGAAAAAGAAAGAGGTGATGTCTTTAGTCTTAATGAAACTGATATGGTCTAATAAAAGAAACAACGATTAAGAGAATGTCTGGCACATGCATGTTGACCAATAAAGGTATCTAATTCACATGATATCGATAGCACGAATGTTTGTATGGACATCAACTTCTATAAGATTGTTTCAAGAGATCACTGTTTTTGGAAATGATAAGAAAAAAGTGTTCTTTCATTAATGTGTATGATTAATTAAATAAATCACGGTTGTATATTTTGAAACATCGATACAAACTTTTTACAAAAGTTAAAAGAAAATTCAAACAAAAAGAGAAAACAAGAGAGTGGAAAAATTAAAAGAGTTTCTGAAAAGTAAATATTTTAAAATCTAGAAAACGAAATAGAAAAACAAAAGTAAAATTTTTAAAATCAAGTTTGTTGTTGGTGTACAGGATGCATTGTATATTGTCCTCGTACTATGTAACATTTTGTTTGGGCTGACATAATGTGAACAAGTCATAATGCCTCTTGTTAGAAACTCTGATAAAGATTACATAAGATCTACTATGTCAAAAAAAAAAAAAAAAAAAAAAAAAACCCAAAAAAGTGAACTGGTTTAGTTATTTTGTTAATTAAAAAAGATTTGGATAGAAGAAATTGATTACGAAGATCTCATTAAACAATTTGTATCAAATAAAACTATTAAACTATATTAATCTTTTTAATTCCATCAATCATAACTTATAAGTTTATTACTGTCGGTCACAAATCTAGGTAATGGAAGAAGGTTTATATCAATTTTTTTCAAGGATCATAACGCTTTAGTTCGTTTTGAGCCTCCAAAACATTAAACCGTCCTGTCAAACTATTGTAACGAGTAGTTAGTAGGAAACTAAGAAACCAAAAATCTCAGTCTTGAAGTGACACCATTGCATCCAACTCGTACGTGTTCAACTTTTCTTTTCTTTAAAAAGAAAAACCATTATGACCGAATTCGCCATCCAACCGGACCGCTTGCTTTGCTAGTTCTAACCAAAAGTTCAAGATTCAAGATTTATCATATGAAGTAGGTAGGTAATAGTGTCCCATCTTTCATCACACTCATACATGAAAAATAATTGTTGTGCAAGAATAAGAAAGATATCAAAACAAGTTACTAAGTGTTGAAAACAAACATAAACATTAGGTGAAGTCTCTTCTATGACCAAGAAACCTAGGTATACAGACTCTACACAAACATCCAATGATGTCCTGCAAACAACCACAATCTTTTACTTCCTAAGAAAAGACCATGGACCTGTTCCTGTTCCCATCCTGCAAATGAAAATATTAAGTTATCAATAAACCATAAAATACCATAATAATAAACATTTGAGTTAACTTTGATTTTTTTGCTCTTGAGTTTTAACAAAAATAACCAATTTTCTTCAAAAGTTTTAAAACATCAATTTCGATACAAAAGTTTTATCATTTGTTTCAGTTTCAGTCCAAAAATTTCATATTAAAGAACTGAAGCTAATAAACTAACGAAACTTTTGTAGGTACATCATCATGAGAGAAATCAATATTCAATATTTGATTTGCATAAACTAGGAGAAAATTGATATTAGTTTTTATATATACCTCCATATGCCTGCGATTGCACGCAAGCCCATGAAAATGGATAGAGCGATCCATATTCCGACGAAACCACCCGCTTTGTACAGAGCAAATAATGATCCGATGCTCCCTATCGCCACAAGGATCTAACAAGAAGCAATTGACATAAAACAAAAGTTGATAAATGTTTAGTGCAGACAAAAAGATGATACTTTTAGTGGTATTTCTAACCATTGAGTATGCAGAATAAGCAAAATCTGATGCCCCAAAGTTTATTCCATCATATACAAATGCTATTGAATTGATTGGTTGAGTGCCAGCAACAAACTGATTGTAGAAAAATAGCAGTAATATTACATCATAAAAGTGATATTTATTAAAATCCATTGCTTGTTAAAAAAGATTGATAAATAACTTAATACCGGGACACCAATGGATATTATGTGTTTAACATCTATGTCTTTTGTAAACACTCCAGAACCAAATTGCAACCCGAGTCCAACAAGTAGAGCAAGCCCAAGGCCCATTACAAAGCCCATCTGCAAATTACAACATTTGTCATGAATATTTGCAAGTGATTAAGGCAAATAATATTTAGAATTATAAAAAAGAGCTCATGTGGTAACAAGTATAAACACAGAATAGTACTGTAGGATAACTCATGCCCAGAATATTATTTTCAGAAAAAAAATAAGTATATATTATGTTACAAAGTGAGGTCTGATTGAATTCATAATCATCATTTATATAATTATATCGGATATGATTATCTGTATCTTTGCTATGGAGTATGGACATGATGTACTGGGTATGGTTATGGTTATGGTAAGACAAATAAAATGTGATAATCATACACACCTGAAGTACTCGAGCTGCTGCAGCTGTAGCCTTCTCAAAGTTCTTTTCAGCAAACGATGATGCAATTATTGCCTACAAAATTCATAAACACATACTAATCAAAACTCATTCTAAGAGCAATGTATAGGCTTCCAATACTCAACACCTTTTTCTGGTGAACATGAGAACTCGTAAGAAAACTCATGGCCCCACCAATACCCTGCTAACCAATGGAACCAGGTAAAGCATAAACGCAACTTATACTGGGTAAGCGCCTTTGACGGTTAAGGTTGGAACTAGTGGAAGCCAGATTCAAAACTTGCATATATATGTAAAGGGCGTAAGAATAAACTATGACGCGAAACCAACGACATCTACCTGTCCAGCAACCGCGAAGAAGCGATGATGTCAGCCACACCTGCAAGCATATCTGGAATGCAGCCATAGGTGTTGCACCCAACCTTGAAGCCAATGATGCAGCCAATGTCACACATATAGTTGCTGCTATTACCTTAAACATCAAAAAGAAACCTGTGGAGACATCACAAGAAAATAATGTTGGTCTGTTTTTGATTATATTCTCGCGGGGATTATAGTTAGAGATATATACCATTTTCAAGAAACCGACTGAACTGCAAAGCTTTAGCACTTGGAGGTAGTAGGTCAACTTGTTGCACCAGTTTGACTAATAAAATTAGTGATATCATGTACCTGCAGAATAATAAACAGTTGTGTTTTTAGTTTTTTTACAGTTAAATGAGTGAAAATTAACATAACACACAAATCTGATGAATAATTACTGGGAAAAAACATGCGCCATGGCTGCACCGCTAACTCCCAAATTGCAGGCAAATATAAGAATTGGATCCAAAATTATATTTGCTAAATCTCCTGCCACTGAATTAGAAAAAGAAAATATGTTGGAATATTATGCATCAAAACTTATGAAGAAATGATATAAGTGAGCATAGTCACATACCAATGGCATATAGAGGAGTTTTAGTATCTTTGAAGCCACGAAAGACGCCTTGCATTGCCAAGGAGAGAAGAACCGCTGGAGCTCCAAGCGCACGTAAGGTTAAATATTTGTGTGCAGGTAACAACATTGGAGAATCCTGTTTGATAAACAACTTGCAGAATAAATAATCATAATATTCCTAAGCATAAGTCATTGCTATAATGTAGATGCTTACTACCTAGCATTCTTTTTTTCGTCCTTCACTGTCGAACCGTTTTCCAAATTTTCAAGTTTGACATCATCTTGTGTCAAATCTTTTGTTTCCTCTTTGCTCACAGTACTCTTTTCTGTGTTCTCGACTTTGATCGCTTCACTGTTCATTCTTTCTATAGTTTCTTCCTCAGCAACAAAGGAAGTTGTGATGCTAACAAGTGGGAATATGGCTACTTTTGAAACTTGATTGAAAATAGCAATAGATACTCCAACAGCAGCAACTTCCACTGGGCCTATTCATAAGCGTGTATATCGGTTAAAAGACTACACAAATTGCAAAAACTGATGTTGCTTAAAGAATACATACCGATATGACCAATAAACGCAGTGTCAATTAAAGAAGCAATAGGATCAGCGGCCAACGCCATGGCTGCAGGTACCGCAACTGAAAGTATTTCTTTTCCAAGTGAGTCCATCTTGAGGGCAAGCCTACACAACCATTTCATATGACCATAACAACAAAAGTGGATATACAAACTTATTCCAAATAAAAAATAATAATAATAAAATTTAAGTAGGGATTATGCATCATATAAAGCAAGTACCTAAGATCTTTAAAGAAAACAAAGATCGGAAGATTCTCCTTTCCCTTTGTCGGATTAATCACAAAACCATCTCGCGCCATAGAAGAATGATGAGTACACTAATAATCGTAAGTTGGCGAACAACAAACGAATCTTGAAACCTCAATGTGTAGGATCCAGAAAATGTAGCTACAACCAGTATAAATGAGTAATTAATCATATATGTACCATTTATACATATGAATATAGCTGTAGTCATTCTTGAATTGTACTTGTATCTCCATATGAATATAGTTGTATGATATCTTGTGCTTTCACATCATCAAAGCAGTCACAAGTTTTTGATATCTACAACAATTACCTAATCTATATACTACATTTTCACTGATCACTACAGATTATTATGCAAACCATAAAAAATTGAACAATTCAGAACATAATTATAACCAAAACTACAAAACTAAACGAACATGAACATCAGACAGTCATATAAAAAACTGCACAAAACAATCAAACTACAAAAACAAGAAATCATAATCTCATAAGTTTTGCGCCTTCCAACCGATCCGAATCAATCACAGAATATGTTTCTTCTAATTTCAACATTCTTTAATGCTTCTGCGCTCTCTCAATCTCATGAAGCATCATTCAAGAGAGATTGAAGTGCAAATCAATCTACACAGAAAAGAAGGATTCTGTGGTTGTTTTTAATTTTTTCTTTTATATTCTTGGAAATGCTCTGATGTAACCCCGTAAACATCACGAGTCAAATAAAGATTTTGGTCCAATGGTATCAAATAACATTATATTGCTAGAATTAAAAGTAGTCACTCTGCGTATTAGAGTTTGATGTAATGATAAAGTTACTTAGAGTAAAACTGATGAAGCTCTTTTGAGGTCAAGAGTATGAGCATCATACGTGACAGGTTAGTATAAATTAATTGTGTTGTTGAATTAAAGATATTTTAGATGGTGTATGACTTGACTAGCTTTCTAAAAAAAATAGTATATGAGTGTTGTTGAAAAAAAATATTGAATAGTAAAATTTCATAAAGATTTAGATGTGTAAATATTAAAAATAAATTTAAATTTATATTCAAAATCAAAATCAAATCAAACTGAAACGAACCCACACATATTAATTTGGGGTATTTTTTTTAATTTTTTCAACAGTACTAATTTTTACAATCTAATTTCATAAAATTTTACACTTACAAGCGTTTAACCAAACATTATTTTATAAAAGCAAACATCACAACATTAGACCATCTGTTCATAGATAGCTCTACAGAATAAGAATCAAATTTTCTAATTGTTTCATTAAAATCTTTCTTCTTTTATCTCTTAGACTCATTCAATTTATATTAGGTGTTATAATCCTATGTAATAATTTTTATAAATTTTAAAAGTTTTTATACATAAGTTAAGCAAATAAAACATATATAAACTTTGGTTACTATTTAATGATATCTCCAATTTAACTTAAATGTAACAATTTTAAAACTTTTTTATTTATGGATTTTTTCTTCATAATTACCTCCTAATTCAAATTAGTTACAAAAATACACTTATTACTAATTAACTAAAATTCATATATGTTTCATTTGTTTAACTTATTTATAAAAATATTAAATATTTATAAAAATATTACATAGGATTGAAACATATAGTAGAAGTTAAGTGATCTTATAGAGACAAGAAAATATTAAGTAAATTTAATGAAACAACTGAGAAATTATGAAACTGAAGTTTTTCCTATTAGTTTTAGAAAATGAAAATGAAAATTTAACTCAATTTTAAAAATATTAAATATCTTTGTAAAAATAATACATAGGATTGAAACATATAGTAAAAGTTCTAAGTGATTTTGTAGAGAAGAAAATTTAAGTAAATTTATTGAAACAACCGACATATTAAGAAACTGAAGTTTCTCTAATAGTTTTAGAAAATAAAAATCAAAATATAGAGTAATGAATATTGGTTAATCCACCTTTTCCATTCTTTTCTACGCTCGTTTGCTCACAATATCATGGGCACATACAAATTATTTTTTCAGTGTATTTTTTAATTTCTTTAGTGAGTAATCTTATATGTCATGTGTGTTTTATTGAAACAAGGAAATACTTACATTCACGACTCCTACTCTCTTTGTTTTTTAAAGTTATAATATATGTGTTCTTACTTCTTAATATCATATGATTCGAACATCGAACACACTAACTTTAAATTTTGAACTTAGACAGGACTTGAAACTTTTAAGCACAAGCTATTAGAAAGAAAGAATATGCACAATGACAAGAATGAGGCAAGACATTTGTTTGGAGTACGAAGGTAAACCTCTAATAAATGGTTTTTTTCTCCATTAATTACATGTTTACATTTCTTAATGTCTTAATTCTCGTGTTCTATAAAATCGAGGAATTACTTGACATTCTTTGAGAAGAGTAACAATACATTAGTATTTTACAACCTTGATTTATTACTTCCTATATTGAAGATTACTACTGAACTTAATTTGAATGAACAATGACAAAAACAAGATACTTTAGCTAGATGTCACTAGATATTCAATTCAACTTCTCTACTGAGAAGAGTAACAACACATTCGTATATCACAACCTTGATTTATAACTATCTCTACTGAAAATTACTATTGAACTTAATTTGATTGATCGAACAATGACAGAAACATGACACTTTAGCTAGATGTCACTAGATATTCGATTCAACTACTCTACCGATAATTTTAAAGATCAAACCAAAAGAAAGTAATGATATTTATCACCCTGTTAATAAAAATATATTTCACGGCTAAGAAGGCCAACAGAGTCTAAGAATACTAATGATGACATGTTAGCCAACTTCTGACTCATTGAAGGATAGAGAACAAGCTAATAATACTTCGCAAATGCGTTTGACATCAAAATCCGAAGAGATAACCGAAAATACTTATTTACTTTAACACATTAAAATTGTGAACAATAAGTATCAAACTATTGTTACAATTTCAAAATCTCCGAACTCAAGATAAAACCATTGAAGTTGTCAAAGATGTAAAATTAGAGACATGTACATAAGGCATATTTCTACAAATAGTAAAATGACCGAAGGAAGAAAAGAGGATTACCTATAGAAGTTGGGACTTGAGATCTCTTCCCCTTTTTGATGAGCAAATGAACTTTTGATTTTCAAATAGGGGTGCATTCATTCAGTGTTCACTCTCCCCATCTCCACTTTATACTACTTATCAATTTATTTTTCCTTTTCTTAAAGAAAAAAATATCAATAGGTTAAAGTAATATTCTAATTTAAACTTTTTTCCATAATATAACATACTTTGAAATTTAAGGAAAATACCTTTAGGAGCTTAATTGTGTTGCTTTTACTACTAGGGCATATATACCTGGTTTTTAACTTAACTCACAATGTACTTAGAGTCCAAAACTTGTTTATCTCACACTTTATGTATGAAATTGTTTTTATGACTTGAACTTATGAGTTTAATGTCGTAAAACAACAACCTTAATAGTTGTTTCAAAGTTCACTCTCTAACTTTTAATACTAAAGATATGATATTACATTGATAAAACTATTGTTATAATTAATAATAAATATAATAGTATATTACTCCTTATGATAGTTTTAAAAGTCTATTGGGCTATTTAATATTAATTAACAACATATAAATTACATGCAAATCATATTTTGTTGAAAAATTTATGAAAACCACATACCTTTTTTAATGTTTTTTAATTCAAAATTATCTGATTGTTCTATGGGTAATGTGCGGAAGAATGTTACTATATTTACGGGTTTATATACTAAATAAATATATTATTATATTAATTTGATTATATACTCATTATAATATCTATGTCGTTTATTTATTAATAGTTACCACTTAACAATTTGTTTAACATATATAAGAACTGACAATAGAACACATCCTAAGTATTTATTATTTGTGACTCACAACTTTTTCCATTTCTAAAGTGTTGCATGTGAAGGTTTCTAAGCGTATCTGTTTTTATTTAATAATAATATCTTCACAGTAAAATTTGTAATGTGAAGGTTTTTAACATTCACAGCTGAATGGTTTGAAAAAAAATAAAATCTCCAAATGCAAATACAGTGAAATGTTAACTATTGTGAAATATCAAAAAGAAAGAGAAGTTTTGAAGATTTTTTTAAGAGCAACACTAGGGTTAAGATTTGAAGTTGTAAAGCATGTTTTTGAGGGTGTAAAATGTTTTTTTGTTACCCTAAAACGGTGTGTCACGTGATCTATTCCAAGGTTAAGAATTTCGAGAATGACTCTTATGCCTTCAATAAATATATTTTCTACATGCAAAAATGAATTATACTAGATGTTTAAATTATATATTAGGTTTATTCAAACTCTAGAATTTAAACCTAATATATATGATTATTTATTGTTTGTATGGATATATGCAGCATATGTTGGTATAGTACCTTAAAAACCTATTGTATTTAGTTGTTTATTGCTATCCTTCAAGATTCACTTCTATAAGATATAAGATGTAAAGAATGTATAACTTAGTATAACGTATTCATTCTTCTTTCTTTAATGATGAAAACCCTACTACAATATTCCATCACCTTATAAGTTAAACCATGCAGTACAAAATCAAGTATTTTAACTGAGTAAACACACTTCTTTATATTGAAAAAGATAGTTGATAAGATATGGTTTAGTAAGTGATCGATTCGAATACATGTTTCGTGATGGTAGTTGATTTATTTTTAACATTATGTATAATACGTGATTTGTGATGCGTGGTTAATTAAGGGTTTAGGGTTATCGCATATTTGTATTCATAATGTAACATCAAGCATTAGATGATTTATTATAATTATTGAGGATACTTTACTGCATAATATAAAACGTACATTACGTGATTTTTTGATTAATTGTGATTTTACATGCATTATTAGCGAAAGCTGATTCGATCACTTGTTCTATAACAGGATCTTCAGTAACTATATTTACTCCACTATGCATATATGCTATCAACAAAAGTTGCTTGGATTGATTGTTCCATTGCAAAATCTTTAGTAACTATAACTTTTGGTTCATTAGCGATACCTTAACAATCACTTTAATATCCAATTTTCTTTGATCATGAGGCTCCAATGTGACGTTACAATAGTGATTACCAATATCGGTGAACGGAGCAATAACCAATTAATAATATCTACAACAAGAAACACTTGTTCAATGAAACTAGTCACGCTCTCTAATACAAATAATACTAAAACAAAAAGCAATAATAATTATTGAAAAGAAAATTCACTTGTATGAGTCGATTGTCTCTGATTCTAATCACACTCAGTAAAACCAATGAAATTACTAATCACACTTTATAACACAAATTAATAACACTAAAAATCGCAATTTTGTATCAAAAACCAATTTTGTGTCTACAAAAAGAAACACTCATTAAAATTTTCAATGAAATTACTAATCACACTTTATAACACATTAAGAAAGAACACTAAAAATCGCAAAACAAAAATAATTACAGGCCGGAACAAATAAAACTTGCTTGCTTGAATATTTAAAAGTTGTATCAAAAGAGATCACAACATTAAAAATTGTAACAACACCGTTCATAAAGTAAAACAAAACACTTTTACGTACTACTACAAATATTTATAATATACTAATTACCAACTTTATTATGCATCATGGTTGTACCATGTGCATGGTGAGTTGTATCATCTTTTGTCTTATTTTATTTTTAATCTTTAACTTTTCTATTTTAAACCAATACTTTTACATCATTTTACAATTTAGCCCCCAACAATTTTTTACTTTCAACTTTGGTCCCCTATACTTTTTATATTTTGCTAATTTTTTGTTTCGGTCTAAATTTTACGAGTTAACACGCGGTGACTAGCGTGTGGTTCAACGTTTTTACGTCTATTTTTTCCGGTTTAACGGCCCCGTCACAAAACACGGGTTCTAGATTGACTTAATTATTGTTTATAATATTTTACATCTCACGTGCGTAGTTCAATGTTTTTAGGTATACTTTCCGTTTGGCTTTGTTATTTTTGTTTTTATTTATTTTTAAATACGAGTTTTAACAGTGTTGATAGTCGTTAATAGTAATGTGACATTGGTGCTTCTTGTTATAATTTCACTCCCCTACTGCAACGTAGAGGGCTTAATTACTAATTTGGATTAAATACAGAATTGGAATGAAAAAGAAACATCAATTATAAAACTTAACCAATTCAGAATAGAAATAAGCAAGAAAATAACATAAAGAAATGGGATTGGTTGAGAGTTTTAATTCAACAAAGGTCTCTTAATACATGTTTCATGCCATTCAGGGTAATATGTCTGTATTCCAGGGTGCAACAGCCTAAGCAAATAGGTACTTTTGGGATTATCCTAGCACCTGAAAACGTACGAGAAATAAGAGTGCACAGAGATGAGAAGGCTGGAAATTCTTTAAAGTGTGTGCTCTTGTTGAAACATGTAAGTTCAAGTATTTCCAAACAAAGCACATAAACGTTGTTTATGTACTTGAAGTTGTGAATGAGAAGGATTTGAAATCAATACACAAATTAAAGAAATTTAATTTGTGCATCATTATTCCAAAATTGAAACAAACAAACGGTTCGTTTACTGAGCTGAACCTCAATCTTCTGAAGCCCTACAACTGCTGGTCAATTTTTGCACCAGCTTTTGACCTTTCGAACCACTACTGAATAACTCAAAATACTAAAGGCAACTCTCAAATGGCTCTGGAAAATACAAGCGTGTGAAGTGCACCATTAAAGCGCTTATCGCCCTAGCCAGCATTGCACCCATCTGGCTGTCACTGGGTGTCCCCTATCATATAGAAACATATATCTGTTGAAACTCTCACTTATAAACCCCTTCAAGTTTTGTCATGTAAGGCCCCGTTCCTGGAAAACCTCACAGTTGGTTAATCATAGCATAAAATTATTTTTAATAACCAAAACATTGCAGCGGAATTAAGTAGACATTCATTTAAAACTTGGAAACCATATTGTACTCATATATTTGTCCTTCAATTGTAAATAAAACATAATACTTGTTCTTAAATTACAATAAAAGATTTTATAAACAGAAATGCCATCCACTGCCATCCAAGTAGCTTCCCACCTTGTGCCATCCTTAGCAGCATCATTTACCTGTCAACTATTATGCATAAAAGTCAGCTTTGCTGAGTGAGTTCTAGTTTTAGATAAATAAGAAAATATAACTTTATTCTTCATATAATGACCACACATACATCATAATACATAACATTTCTTGCATCATAGTAAGCATGTTTATTATCTTTCATTCTTTTATTATCTTTCATTTTCATCATAAACGAGATTGCACAAAGCAAGAGCTCCATGTTGATCGACAACGAATGTCGATCCCTGTCGGTACACATCATCATGGTAGCTAACCCCCGACAGTTGATCCACACTACAAGACACATAGCCCGCTCATGAATACGGATCAATCATCATACATCAGACTCACGTAAGTGAAGTCGATCATAGTGCTTGCAAGACTTTTCATCATCAAATAGCCCGGGGGTAACATTCATTAAGTTTCACTTTTCATTAATATCATCTTTCACTTTAATATATAATACTTTACACGTAAACAACATATAGCACATTTCCTTATAGAAAAATCGACCTTCCTGTTAAAACCTCATAAAATCTCGGTCATTTATGTCACACCCCCGCTAAAAGCGGAAACACGGGGATGTAACGAGACCGGGATCGTCATAACACATGGTAAGCGATAGAGAGCAATATAAATACATGATGACAAGCGTGTCATGACGACACCCGACAACAAGGGGACTTGTGTCGTGTTTAGTCAATGTTCACGACAACATAGCCATAAGCAACATGATGATGATAACACATATACACATATCATATAAATGTAAATGTTAATTCCCACAACCCGGGAACGAGTTTCAAAAGTTGATAATTGTTTACATACGTTAACATTGTTCAAAAAGATTGTTTATCAAATGAGCTAAGTCCCAAAAATGCATCCTAGGGTCTCCACTAAGGCAGCACACCTAGATTCCTGGACTTGCATGATCACCTGAAAAGATATGCTTAAAACGGTCAACATAATTGTTGGTGAGCTCGCAGGTTTATGTAATAAAAATGTAAGTGATGCTGTAAATAATAGCGCGTCGGAATACCGTGAATACAGTTATTACACAAGTAAATATCACATGACATGAGCTTTGCAACCAAACCTAGCGACGTACACAAAGAAATTGTCGGCATATATTCACCCAAGGGCCCGTTCCTGGCCACTGATGGTACCAACTAGTATACCATCGAACGAGGGTGGGGGTGTCAACCCAGTAGTACTACCAATACCTAACCGTCGGTTCCCACACTGGAATTAAATAGTTGCAAAGATAGAACCACACAACAGACCCAAGCATGTATCAAATAGTACTTGCAACACAGTATCACGTTGATTCCTTGTATGTAAAATGTATGTAAGTGTACAGCATAAAAAAATTGTGTAAGCATACTTTTTCCCCCAATTTGTAAATGATTGAAATATTGTATAAGCGTAAAAGGGGCCACGAAACTCACTTGTTAGGTGGTAAGTATGTATGAGCGATGTATCCCAAATGTTGAATGCAAATAAACAGTCAAACACCTATTGACAGTTATTGTATAGCATTAATGATATGATAAATGTATAAGCGCGCAATAATGATGGGTCGGTTCGGGTCGTATCGGATGGGTCACGCACAACACACACAGACTGACACACGTACTAGACCTTATGTAGATCCAAGTACAAGACATTGTCGCCACTAACGATGATGTTTAAGTAAAAGTCTCGTTGTTTATTGAAGAAGCATTTGAATAAGTGTCAATAGTTATAAGTCAATTTGGTCGTTGTAAAGCGTTAGTTAAATTTGTTCAAAATAGTTTCTGTGCCCTTTCTCGCGTTGACTTTAATATTTGTGGCCAAACAATGGCATTATTGTGTTAGTGTTACCTCGACACCACACGACATACTCACGCCACGCACAAGGGGTCAAACACAACAATTTCAGTCGCATAACAAGGTCAGACGCACGACTCAACCTCCATTCGTGCGAATCAACCCTCAATCGTGCGAATCAGCTTCATTCGTACGATTGAGCCTTCATTCGTATGATTGGCCTTCAGTCGTACCACACAACACCCAATCGTACGACTCAACTTCCATGCGCACGAATCAACCTTCAATCGTGCGAATTAGCTACTTTCGTACGACTGAACCTTCATTCGTGCGATTGGACTCCAGTCGTGCGAATCACATTCATTCGCACACATTCAGTCGGTCACCTGACTCAATCGCACACAAACACTCAATCGCATGACTCATTCGCATACACTCAATCGCACGCATGACTCAATCGCACACAGACACTCGGTCGCACAACTCAGTCGCACGACATGCCTAGTCGCACAACTCAGTCATGCGGTTGACTCAGACGCATGATCCAGTCGCACGACCCACTCAGTCGCACGGCTCAATCGCATAGATAACCCAGTCGCCTGATCTGCAGAATCGTGACTGTGGTCGGGATGAGCAGCCCCCGAGCTGCTCTAAACACGGGTTTTACACCACAAGGACCTCCAGAAACACTCAACAAATATACACAAGCATAAAACATAAGCAAAGAGACCTCACACGCACCCATACGACCTTGTATGTTCGGGTTGAACCCGAACACCCGAAACCCTAGTTTGGACAGCCGTGAAATGGCTAGAAAACGGACAACCAAAGACAACTACCTGCTAGAAAGAAGTAGTCTAGGCTGTAGACGGTGTCAAGACGAAGAAAACAAGACCTCTCGGGTTGGATTTGGTGCTAAAATGGAGATTTTATGTGTGAAGAGGAGATGAAGATGAAGAAGATGGTGAAATGGGGATTAGGGCTGGTATGAGGGTATTTATACCCAACCCAAGTTTACAAAATTACAAGTTTAGTCCCTGCACTTAACCCCCGAGTTTTCCCAAATTTTGTTCGGTTGAAAAACGACTTTGTTAGGTGTTTTATATTAATTGTAAAAGTTCATTTAATGTTGTCATAACTTAAGAAATGGTTATATTAAAACATTTATTATATTTATAAAATGATATATTTGACGTTTTCAAAAATGAAAGTTTTGTAAGTCTTTTTAAGGTTAACACATGGTTTCAACGAATGCACACACAACGATAATATTGCACATATGATATCCACATAAAGAGTCAAATAGAGATGAGGAATGACCAATCATAGAATAGATGACGGACAAACACGTTAATTGACGGACCTTAAAGTGACGGATGTCACAGTATCCCCCAGTTGAGAGAATTTCGTCCCGAAATTCAGCCGGAGTTAGGTCCAAGAGTGTCATCCTCGAAAAGATGTGGATATTTGAGTTTCATCTGATCTTCACGTTCCCATGTAAACTCTGGCCCTCGTTTTGAATTCCACCTTACGCGAACAATAGGTATCCTACTGCGCTTCAGTTGCTTGACCTTTCGATCCATGACCTCTGTAAGGCCCCGTTCCCGGGACACCTACAGTTGGACATTCATCGCACCCAAAACATATATTTACATTTTTGCTTTCATAAATAGTTGCAGCGGAAACTTTAAAAAACATAATTTCATTCCATCAAAATACTTTTGCACAATAGTACAATCGTCTTTTTAACAATATCATGACACATTTATTACAAAAGCATTAAACATAAAGATGCCATCTAAAATACGCTGAGTAGCCGCCTCGTGCCATCCTCAGCAACATACCTGCCAACTGGAAACACATCAAAGTCAGCGTTGCTGAGTGAGTTCTAGTTTTATAATAAAACATACTTTACTTTCATAAACCGTTCTTTACTTCCTTTACAAAGACATTCATTACATACATGCGTTCACACATCATACGTACATACAGATAATATCATTATTATCTTCGTCATTTCGTTCGTTACGTTCGTCATTCATCATACATTATTATCTTTCACTTCTTTCTAGATCCTGTCAGACTTTACCCTCTTCATGGCACACAGCCACGATTACTGAGGTCGAGTGACAAGGATTCCATTACATACATTATTAGAATCATTCGTTAATGTTCATTTCATACGTTCATTCTTTCATTCGTCTCTTTACTCATTACCCTTCCTTACTCGAATCTTGTCTTATGCAATATCCCCGACTCATGCTCGAAAGCTGATGTTGTGCCGGGACCTGCTCACAAGCCCCCGACTCATGTCCGAAGACTAACACAACACCGGGATACGCGACAAAGATCCCATACGAGTCAATCACAGGAATTGAACTCCATCCGAGGCTGTTGCAACACCAAGTCGCTCACCTCATTAGCCATCTCAGTGAATGTACGCTATCCGAGTCTTTTGCACCCCTAGGGTTGCTCACCTCATTGCCCATCATGATAGCAAGCTATCCGAGTCTTTTGCAACAACAAGGTTGCTCACCCCAAGGCAACATCACGATAGCACGTACTCGAGTCTTTTGCAACGACCGGGTTGCTCACCTCATACATATGCATGGCTTCCTGCTACACCCCCGGAGTTATGCGTAACCCGGGTAACCATCATACAATACACCCCCAACATTATGGGTACTACACCCCCACCGAAGTGGGTACATCACCCCCATCAATATGGGTACATCACCCCCATCAATATGGGTACATCACCCCCATCAATATGGGTACATCACCCCCATCAATATGGGTACATCACCCCCATCAATATGGGTACATCACCCCCATCAATATGGGTACATCACCCCCACCGAAGTGGGTACATCATCGAAGGTCAGCCACAAAGACTGGAACCCTTGCGTGCACACTATAGACTAGCTGAACCTCTCACGGTTGAGCCTAAGGCATTAGAGCCGTGCACTTCGCTTCGCTTCGCATACATACCTCACGCGATTTCATTCATTCATTAATGCATGCATTCATTCATTACGTTCCTCTTTTCTTTATCTTTCACTTTACGTTACATAATACTTTCATTTCATTCATTAACGTTCAACGCAAAGCCATAGAAAGATAACCATACATAGCAAGGAACACAACATAAACATAAACATACGACATCGTCATACATACGCATCAATCATACATCACATTACGCACATCATACATACGATGCAACACACGTACCGTCGTACCTAACGCAACACATAACATCATACATATCATTATCATCTCCATCAACATCCACATCATAAGCTCATCATCCTACGTTACCTCATACCGTCCATGCCCTTCACATCGTCGAGTAATTCCATCTCGGTTATCATTTCTGAACACTTAGGCGAATGGGCATCTATGCGAATGGACCCCATGCGAATGGACTTTGGACGAATGGACCTCTATGCGAATGGACTCCCAGTCGCATAGCTTTCATGCGTATGGCCTCCAGTCGCATGACTTCAGGCGTATGGGCTTCAGTCGCATACTCTTCATGCGAATGAACCTCAGTCGCATGGCTCCAGGCGCATGGACTTCAGTCGCGTAACCTCCGTGCGAATGAACCTCAGTCGCACCATCTCTCAATCGCATGACTCCCAAGCACATGAACTCCAATCGCAGGACCATCATGCGTATGGACCTCAGTCGCATAGCAAACGTGCGTATGGACCTCAGTCGCACTTCAATCGGCCGAATGGCCTCCAGTCGCCCTCCAGTCGGTCGCCTAGCCCTAGCTGGTGCAGAGTGCAGTTTGCTCGACTGCAGCCGCGGGTTTTCGACCTCCAACCCTTTCCAAACCTCTTTTAAGCTCAAATCAACCCTTCTAAAGGTTAGGGAAACATACCATGACCTCATACAAGCATAACCAAGCAAGAAATCGAGCCTCTAACGCATCATACACATACATACATACATCAAAACGGGTTTTCACCCAAAAACTCGAAAATAGGTTCTTGGACGTGTTCCAGCCCCAAAATCAGTTGAAAACATGTAAAAGAGGGGTCTTAGAACTCACCTTAACGATCCCGTCGAATAGAGCTTCGATTTGACTCGCTCCACGTCGATTTTGGCTACTCGAACCAACCCGGGCCAACACTTCTTCTCTTTTCTCTTCTTTCCCTCTTCTCCTCCCTTGGCTGAAAAATGGGGAGAATGGGAGTGCCTCCTCCCTTTTATACTCCCTTGCATCAAAGTTTCTCTTGTTGGCGGGTTTGGTCCCTCGACTTTGGACTTTATTTCTTTTTCTTCTCTCGTCGGCTACAAAGGAAATTTCCGGGTGTTACAAGTCCACCCCCCTTAAATGGGTTTCATCCCCGAAACCTATCATTCCTTAAACCGTCGCAAGCAATTCTGTCTCATCTATTCTCCAGTCTCCCACCTGGAGTTCAATCGGTCTACGTCGTTTATCAACATACGACCTCTGGTTTGTCTCGGACTGCTTTCCCCCAGGGCTTTGATCCCTTCGAGCTTCTCAGTCGTAGCCTCAGTCGCCTCAATATTTCCCAAACGTCGTTTGGTGCTCGGCCTTCACTTGTAGACAAGTAAGGCATCTACTCACTTACTCCATCATGTCACGCTTCGTGCACCTTCCCGCCATTGCCATCGAAATCACCTTCGGAATCGTCGTGACTCAATCACCTTAAGCCATCACCATGATCCCCTCAGGCACTATCAACCGTATCATCTTTTTGCAACACATAGTGTTCGCTCCGTAGTCCGTCAAACAATCCACTCTTAGGGCTACATCGAATGGCGTATTTATATTCTTACCACTAACAGGCAATTTAGCACAGAAAGCAGCAGGAATAAAACTTTTACTAACGCCAACATTAAATAACACAAGCCAAGAATCTATTTACTAGGAACATACCTGACATAACATCGAAGTCCGTCCTAGCTTCCTCCGATCTTCTTCACCCCCGAGCCTCCAGCCCTTTGCTTCTTACAGTCCTGCTCTTATGACCTTCCTCACCACAAGAATAACACTTCCCCATACCGCAGTTCTTCGCTACATGTCCGGTCCTTCCACAACGAAAGCAGGCATCAGTCCCCAATCTACATTCCCCTGGGTGCCTGTGTCCACACTTGTCACACCTTTCCGAACCCACATCATCCATGACCACTCGCTGGTCATCCACCCATGCACCTTTGTTACTTGGAGCGGCTCCGTCGTGTCCCAGTCGCTTCCCGTTCCAATCCCGATCACCATCTCCTTTCTTGCTACCTTCTGTCACCACCATCAATCTTTCATCGTATAATCTTCCCGCTAAATCAACCGCCGACCTAAACGTGCTCGGTCGGGCAGCAATCATGTGCCTACGAATGTCCGCTGGCAAGCCATGAATATACCTCTTGATCTTTCGCGAAAGAGGTGTCACCTGATCCGGCACCAGTCGTGCCATTTCGTTGAACTTGGTGGTGTATTGCTGATGCGTCATTGTTCCCGCCTCCAGCTGCAGGAACTCTCTTTCAACTTTATCCATCTCACGGTGAGGACAGAACTCCTCAATCACTAGCCTCTTCAACTCTGGCCATCTCATCCTTCCGATAGCTCTGCTTCCCTCAACTTGGACTATGTTGTCCCACCAGCACAAAGCTGAGTCCACGAAAGAGTGGGTAGCAAATTTGACTTTCTGATCTTCTCGGCACTCGCTGATGTTTAAGACAGCTTCCATCTCTCTCACCCATCGGTGAGCAGCAGCAGCAGTGCCATTGCCATCAAAAGTAGGGGGCTTGCATCGTTGAAACGCCCCATAGTTACAGCCTCGTGCCGCCTCCGGCGTAGGCTCTTCCTCTTCTTCTTCCCCTTCGTCATCGGAGAGAACCGTTTCAGTCTCGGGTCGTCTCCTTTCGCCCGAAGGTCTACCCCTTTCCCTTCTCTCCTCATCTCTAACAGCCTTTATAACTTCGGTCACCACCGACGGTAGAATCGTCTGCATGACCTGATGCACTTCCTCCACGACCGCCTCTCTCATCGAGGCCCTCTGATTAGCATTCTCATCACCGCCCTCAGGATGAGGGGTCACAGGTTCTTCATGAACTACCCTTTCGGCCCTTGCCCTTCCTCTTGTGACCCGTGGTTCAGCACCACGTCCACCATCACCTCCACCACGAGAAGCTTTCGAAGATCTTCCACCAGCCATCCTCTAAACACACTGAAAGATTCAAACACTAACACGGTCATTCAAGGAACAGCTCAGTTTATGTCAAGTATAGTAAGTCCCTAATTACAGTGGCCAGTTGTGATTAGCCACTTACTTTACTCTTCATACTCCGAGCATTACCTATCCTGACTACATCAGTATCTAAATCTACCAGTAACACATAAACCATATAACATGCGCACGTAAGACCGGTTAACTTTACAAAAACATACCTGATGGCACGCAGCTACTCAGATTGGCATCCCATTCCCTTTCCGTCCCATTCTCAGTTTAAGATTAGGTTTTTGAAAATATTTACCCAATTCACTTAAACTTTGGCTCTGATACCAACTTGTAAGGCCCCGTTCCCGGGACGCCTACAGTTGGACATTCATCGCACCCAAAACATACATTACATTTTTGCTTTCATAAATAGTTGCAGCGGAAACATTAAAAAACATAATTTCATTCCATCAAAATACTTTTGCACAATAGTACAATCGTCTTTCTAACAATATCATGACACATTTATTACAAAAGCATTAAACATAAAGATGCCATCTAAAATACGCTGAGTAGCCGCCCGTGCCATCCTCAGCAACATACCTGCCAACTGGAAACACATCAAAGTCAGCGTTGCTGAGTGAGTTCTAGTTTTATAATAAAACATACTTTACTTTCATAAACCGTTCTTTACTTCCTTTACAAAAACATTCATTACATACATGCGTTCACACATCATACGTACATACAGATAATATCATTATTATATTCGTCATTTCGTTCGTTACGTTCGTCATTCATCATACATTATTATCTTTCACTTCTTTCTAGATCCTGTCAGACTTTACCCTCTTCATGGCACACAGCCACGATTACTGAGGTCGAGTGACAAGGATTCCATTACATACATTATTAGAATCATTCGTTAATGTTCATTTCATACGTTCATTCTTTCATTCATCTCTTTACTCATTACCCTTCCTTACTCGAATCTTGTCTTATGCAATATCCCCGACTCATGCTCGAAAGCTGATGTTGTGCCGGGACCTGCTCACAAGCCCCCGACTCATGTCCGAAGACTGACACAACACCGGGATACGCGACAAAGATCCCATACGAGTCAATCACAGGAATTGAACTCCATCCGAGGCTGTTGCAACACCAAGTCGCTCACCTCATTAGCCATCTCAGTGAATGTACGCTATCCGAGTCTTTTGCACCCCTAGGGTTGCTCACCTCATTGCCCATCACGATAGCAAGCTATCCGAGTCTTTTGCAACAACAAGGTTGCTCACCCCAAGGCAACATCACGATAGCACGTACTCGAGTCTTTTGCAACGACCGGGTTGCTCACCTCATACATATGCATGGCTTCTGCTACACCCCCGGAGTTATGCGTAACCCGGGTAACCATCATACAATACACCCCCAACATTATGGGTACTACACCCCCACCGAAGTGGGTACATCACCCCCATCAATATGGGTACATCACCCCCATCAATATGGGTACATCACCCCCATCAATATGGGTACATCACCCCCATCAATATGGGTACATCACCCCCATCAATATGGGTACATCACCCCCATCAATATGGGTACATCACCCCCATCAATATGGGTACATCACCCCCACCGAAGTGGGTACATCATCGAAGGTCAGCCACAAAGACTGGAACCCTTGCGTGCACACTATAGACTAGCTGAACCTCTCACGGTTGAGCCTAAGGCATTAGAGCCGTGCACTTCGCTTCGCTTCGCATACATACCTCACGCGATTTCATTCATTCATTAATGCATGCATTCATTCATTACGTTCCTCTTTTCTTTATCTTTCACTTTACGTTACATAATACTTTCATTTCATTCATTAACGTTCAACGCAAAGCCATAGAAAGATAACCATACATAGCAAGGAACACAACATAAACATAAACATACGGCATCGTCATACATACGCATCAATCATACATCACATTACGCACATCATACATACGATGCAACACACGTACCGTCGTACCTAACGCAACACATAACATCATACATATCATTATCATCTCCATCAACATCCACATCATAAGCTCATCATCCTACGTTACCTCATACCGTCCATGCCCTTCACATCGTCGAGTAATTCCATCTCGGTTATCATTTCTGAACACTTAGGCGAATGGGCATCTATGCGAATGGACCCCATGCGAATGGACTTTGGACGAATGGACCTCTATGCGAATGGACTCCCAGTCGCATAGCTTTCATGCGTATGGCCTCCAGTCGCATGACTTCAGGCGTATGGGCTTCAGTCGCATACTCTTCATGCGAATGAACCTCAGTCGCATGGCATCCAGGCGCATGGACTTCAGTCGCGTAACCTCCGTGCGAATGAACCTCAGTCGCACCATCTCTCAATCGCATGACTCCCAAGCACATGAACTCCAATCGCAGGACCATCATGCGTATGGACCTCAGTCGCATAGCAAACGTGCGTATGGACCTCAGTCGCACTTCAATCGGCCGAATGGCCTCCAGTCGCCCTCCAGTCGGTCGCCTAGCCCTAGCTGGTGCAGAGTGCAGTTTGCTCGACTGCAGCCGCGGGTTTTCGACCTCCAACCCTTTCCAAACCTCTTTTAAGCTCAAATCAACCCTTCTAAAGGTTAGGGAAACATACCATGACCTCATACAAGCATAACCAAGCAAGAAATCGAGCCTCTAACGCATCATACACATACATACATACATCAAAACGGGTTTTCACCCAAAAACTCGAAAATAGGTTCTTGGACGTGTTCCAGCCCCAAAATCAGTTGAAAACATGTAAAAGAGGGGTCTTAGAACTCACCTTAACGATCCCGTCGAATAGAGCTTCGATTTGACTCGCTCCACGTCGATTTTGGCTACTCGAACCAACCCGGGCCAACACTTCTTCTCTTTTCTCTTCTTTCCCTCTTCTCCTCCCTTGGCTGAAAAATGGGGAGAATGGGAGTGCCTCCTCCCTTTTATACTCCCTTGCATCAAAGTTTCTCTCGTTGGCGGGTTTGGTCCCTCGACTTTGGACTTTATTTCTTTTTCTTCTCTCGTCGGCTACAAAGGAAATTTCCGGGTGTTACAACCTCAATGGGTTCTTCAACAAAATGAAGCTTGTCATCAATCTTGATTTCCTCGATTGGCACGTGAAGGGATTCATCGCCAAACATTTCTTGAGGTTTGACACGTGAAAAGTATCATGCACACTGCTAAGCTCTTGTGGCAACCTTAACCGGTAAGCCACTGGACCGATCCTTTCAGTGATCTCAAATGGTCCAACGTATCTTGGGGCTAACTTCCCTTTCTTTCCGAATCGAACGACTCCTTTCCAAGGGGAAACTTTGAGTAACACACGATCCCCAACATTGAATTCTAGAGGCTTCCGACGATTATCGGCATAGCTCTTTTGGCGATCTCGCGCGGCTTTAAGTCGATCTTTGATTTGGAAAATCTTGTCTGTTGTTTCTTGGATGATCTCTGGGCCTGTCAGTTGACTTTCACCAATTTCGGCCCAACAAACGGGAGATCTGCATTTTCTTCCATACAACGCTTCAAATGGAGCACATCCAATGCTTGTATGATAGCTGTTGTTGTAAGAGAATTCAATCAACGGTAAATGAGCATCCCAGCTACCTCCAAAATCGATTACACACGCTCTCAACATGTCTTCTAGCGTCTGTATAGTGCGTTCACTTTGGCCATCTGTTTGAGGGTGATAGGCTGTACTCATGTCTAATCGAGTGCCCATCGCTTTCTGTAGCGTCTGCCAAAAACGTGAAGTGAATCTGCTATCTCGGTCGGATATGATTGACACCGGCACCCCGTGCCGTGTCACGACCTCTTTGATGTACAATCTTGCCAACTTATCCATCTTGTAATCTTCTCGGATAGGCAAGAAATGTGCTGACTTCGTCATTCGATCTACAATGACCCATATCGAGTCATGACCGCTGTTTGTTCTAGGGAGTTTGGTAATGAAATCCATAGCTATGTTCTCCCATTTCCACTCGGGAATTTCAGGTTGCTGTAATAATCCCAATGGCTTTTGATGTTGAGCTTTGACTTTCGAACACGTCAGGCATCGGCCGACATATAAGGCAATGTCTTTCTTCATGCCTGGCCACCAGTACAGATCCTTAAGATCATGATACATCTTGTCTGCACCAGGATGAATAGAATATCGCGTCTTGTGGGCTTCATCCATGACTAAGGTTCGAACACCTCCCCATTTGGGTACCCATATGCGATCCATAAAGTACTGAATACCATCATCCTTGCGAATCATCTGTTTATCTAACCCCCGGAATTCTTCTCCCGCAAGGTTTTCTTCTTTCAATGCCTCACTTTGTGCCATTTGAATCTGAGCTTTCAAGTTAGTTTGGATGGTCAATCCCAACGCTCGTGCACGCAGTGGTTTCACGCGTTCTTTACGGCTTAAGGCGTCAGCCACCACGTTAGCTTTACCCGGATGATACCGGATTTCACAATCGTAGTCGCTAAGAAGTTCTACCCAACGTCGTTGGCGCATGTTGAGTTCCTTCTGATCCAGAATGTGTTGAAGGCTCTTATGGTCGGTGAAGATGATGCATTTGGTGCCATACAGATAATGCCTCCAAATTTTGAGTGCAAATACTACAGCGCCCAACTCAAGATCATGAGTGGTGTAGTTCTTTTCGTGCACTTTAAGTTGTCGCGAAGCGTAGGCAATCACCTTGTCCTTCTGCATCAATACACATCCCAATCCTTGATGTGACGCATCGCAGTAAACCACAAAATCATCTGTTCCGTCTGGGAGAGACAGTATCGGCGCGTTGCACAACTTCTCTTTCAACGTTTGGAACGCTTGCTCTTGTGCAAATCCCCAGTCAAACTTCTTGTCTTTCTGAGTAAGCAGGGTTAATGGCTGCGCGATCTTTGAAAAATTCGCGATGAAGCGACGATAATAACCGGCCAATCCTAAGAATTGCCGTATTTCTGATGGCGTCTGGGGCGTATCCCACTTCTTCACCGCTTCGATCTTGCCGGGATCTACGTGAATCCCGTCCTCGTTAACCACATGACCCAAAAACTTCACTTCTCGCAGCCAAAATTCACACTTTGAGAATTTAGCGAAAAGTTTCTCTTCCCGTAGTAGCTCCAGAATAGCCCGAAGATGTTCTACATGATCCTCTTTTGATCGGGAGTAGATAAGTATATCGTCTATGAACACGATCACGAACTTATCCAAGTAAGGTTTGCACACCCGATTCATTAGATCCATGAACACAGCTGGTGCGTTAGTCAACCCGAACGGCATGACCAAGAACTCGTAGTGCCCATAACGAGTCCTGAACGCAGTCTTCGGTATGTCGTCCTCGAATACCCTTAGCTGATGATAACCAGAACGAAGATCGATCTTTGAAAAATACGAAGCTCCTTGCAGCTGATCAAATAAATCGTCGATCCTGGGGAGAGGATATCGGTTCTTCACCGTTAACTTGTTCAGTTCACGGTAATCGATGCACATACGGAACGATTCATCCTTCTTCTTGACAAATAGTACCGGTGCTCCCCACGGTGAATGACTCGGTCGAATAAAACCCTTTTCCAGTAGTTCCTGTAACTGACTAGACAACTCTTGCATCTCGGACGGCGCTAGTCGATATGGCGTTTTCGCTACCGGTGTAGCTCCAGGAACCAACTCAATACGGAATTCCACCTGACGTGGAGGAGGTAAACCAGACAAGTCATCTGGAAATACTTCTGGGTAATCCCGTACCACTGGAATATCCACCAGTTTCCTTTCCTCGTCTTTCTTTTCAACCACATGAGCCAGAAAAGCGTAGCACTGCTTTCGTAAACTCTGGCGTGCTTTCATGCAGGAAATAAACTTTAAGCTCTTACCCGGTCGTTCTCCCTGTACCTTGAGTACTTCCCCGTTTGGCATAGGGATACGTACTACTTTGTCTCGACAGATAATCTCTGCTCCATTCTGCGACAACCAATCCATACCCACGATCACGTCGAAGCTTCCTAACTCGAAGGGTATCAAATCTATCTCAAAGGTATGACCCTCCAGCGTCAACGAACACTTCCTAATAATCTCATCGGCCTGAGCAACTCTACCATTGGCCATTTCTACGGAGTAGCTAGTTTCTAGCCTACTAGGACTCAAATCAAGCAATTGCACAAACTCGGAAGAAATAAAACTATTGTCTGCTCCAGTATCAAATAATATAGATGCGAAGTGATGATTGAGTAAGTGCGTACCCGTGACAACATTCGAGTCCTGACGAGCATCATTAGCTCCTATGACGAATGCACGTCCCCGAGCTGCGTTTCCCTGAGTAGCCGGGCCTTGATTCCCAGCGATAGCCAACACCTGCTGCTGGTTGTTCCCCTGTTGACCCGGTGCCCGATTCAGCCTGGGGCACATATTCCTGTAGTGATCGGGGTCCCACACTCAAAGCAAGCCCTTGCATTCCCGGCGGGGTTAACCGCGTTGACGGGTGCTACAAGATTCGGTGCCGTTCTGCAATCTCTTGCCAAATGACCCGGGCGCTTACAGTTAGCGCACACCCGGCACTGTGTCCCTGGGGGATGATGATAATTGCACCTGTCACATTTGGGGTGCGGCCCCACATACTCTCTTCTGGCCTGAGACACGACCACAAAATTCCTGGTCGGCTTAGACCTCTTCTCAAACCTTCCGGCACTCGACCGGCTCGGCTCCCCAACATCCTTCCTCTTCTCGGCCCCTCGGCCCAAAACCCCTGTTCTAACCATCTCATCAGTCAAAGCGCCAGCTTTCAGAATTGCGCTCTGAATAGTAGGAGGAGCGGCTGCTGTGACCATAGCTCTAATTTGAGGCGCGAGTCCCCAGATGTACCTTTCAATCCTCTTTGATTCCGGCGTGACCAAATACGGAACCAACCTTGCCAGCTCATGAAAACGATTAGTATAAGCTGCATGCCCTGCCCCCACCATAGCATGATTCCAGAATTCATGCTCCAGCTTCTGCATCTCGTTGAGAGGGCAGTATTCTTCGGTGATCAAGGCTTTGAATTCATCCCACGACATCTGCATCGCAGACTCTCTTCCTCGTGCTTGAATCTGGGTGTTCCACCAGGTTAGGGCTTTACCCTGAAGAGAACAAGTGGCATACTTGATTCTCTGGCTGTCGAGGCACTCACTGATGTCGATCACTGCCTCCATCTTTTCCAACCACCTGGTTAGGGCTATCGCCCCACCTTTCCCGTCGAATTCCCTTGGCTTACAAGCCACGAACTCCTTGTATGAACATCCCCGACGAGAATTAACCACCCCGGTTTCGATACCGGCAGTGCCACCATTTCCGGTTTCCTGATTGCTCTCGTTTCCAGTCGGGTTCCCGTTTCCCGTTTCAGTTTCTATCCCACCTTGGGCTCCATCATCGTTGCCACCATCCCCGTGAGGGTGGTGTTGTTGAAGTGCGTCGCTCACTTGGGCCACGATAGTAGGAATCAGTGCGGCCAATTGCTGAGCGATCAGGGCTGCCATGTCGGCGTTCCCTGTTCCTTGACTGTTACTGGCAGGAGCGTCGTTTGCTCTTGGTGCTCTGCCTCTGCCTCGGCCTCTGCCCCTTGGGGCTTCACTCCTGCCACTACTGCTACGGGTGACTCTTCGAGGCGGCATGTTCTAATCATGAAAGAGGTAACATATCAGCTTTAGTCACCATAAGATACAAAAGTACTCCACTTAACAAATTCCAATGTTCATGTTCCGGTCAGTCAAGACCACCATGCAGCCCATTTCAAGCATATTCTCGGTATACCGGTGATGTTTATATATAGGGTTCCCCGCAGCGTTCCCACCACACCCACGATGTACCGAGAATGATGCCCGATCCGGTTACATGACTTCCGACTTTCCTTTACATCATATCCATAATAATTCATCATAACAGTTGTAAGTCCATGTATACAATCACGTTTAGTCTAACGGAGGTTGTCTATTTCCTCATCCTTCGAGGTTTCAGACATATACCTCCTTAGAGTTAGTCTCAATGTTCAAGGTCAAGCGCAATAGTATGATCTGTGATGATCTCTTCGGGTTTAATACCCGGATCTGATAAACTAACCCGGCGCGCAGAGGGAACGGAAGATCCAATAGAAGCATCCCCATAAAAGAGTGAGCACAAGGGCTCTCTCATAGGGTAGAAAGATCACATAACAAATAGATGAATCAATCAAGCAGCGAGGAACACATACACGAGATATAATATACATACAGAGTCCTAGCATGCAAATTTACATGAAGGTTCCTAGGTTATAGTCTAGGTCAAGCGTATTGCCTAATTCTCTATAACCAATGGCTCTGATACCAATCTGTCACACCCCCGCTAAAAGCGGAAACACGGGAATGTAACGAGACCGGGATCGTCATAACACATGGTAAGCGATAGAGAGCAATATAAATACATGATGAAAAGCGTGTCATGACGACACCCGACAACAAGGGGACTTGTGTCGTGTTTAGTCAATGTTCACGACAACATAGCCATAAGCAACATGATGATGATAACACATATACACATATGATATAAATGTAAATGTTAATTCCCACAACCCGGGAACAAGTTTCAAAAGTTGATAATTGTTTACATGCGTTAACATTGTTCAAAAAGATTGTTTATCAAATGAGCTAAGTCCCAAAAATGCATCCTAGGGTCTCCACTAAGGCAGCACACCTAGATTCCTGGACTTGCATGATCACCTGAAAAGATATGCTTAAAACGGTCAACATAATTGTTGGTGAGCTCGCAGGTTTATGTAATAAAAATGTAAGTGATGTTGTAAATAATAGCGCGTCGGAATACCGTGAATACAGTTATTACACAAGTAAATATCACATGACATGAGCTTTGCAACCAAACCTAGAGACGTACACAAAGAAATTGTCGGCATATATTCACCCAAGGGCCTGTTCCTGGCCACTGATGGTACCAACTAGTATACCATCGAACGAGGGTGGGGGTGTCAACCCAGTAGTACTACCAATACCTAACCGTCGGTTCCCACACTGGAATTAAATAGTTGCAAAGATAGAACCACACAGCAGACCAAAGCATGTATCAAATAGTACTTGCAACACAGTATCACGTTGATTCCTTGTATGTAAAATGTATGTAAGTGTACAGCATAAAAAAATTGTGTAAGCATACTTTTTCCCCCAATTTGTAAATGATTGAAATATTGTATAAGCGTAAAAGGGGCCACGAAACTCACTTGTTAGGTGGTAAGTATGTATGAGCGATGTATCCCAAATGTTGAATGCAAATAAACAGTCAAACACCTATTGACAGTTATTGTATAGCATTAATGATATGATAAATGTATAAGCGCGCAATAATGATGGGTCGGTTCGGGTCGTATCGGATGGGTCACGCACAACACACACAGACTGACACACGTACTAGACCTTATGTAGATCCAAGTACAAGACATTGTCGCCACTAACGATGATGTTTAAGTAAAAGTCTCGTTGTTTATTGAAGAAGCATTTGAATAAGTGTCAATAGTTATAAGTCAATTTGGTCGTTGTAAAGCGTTAGTTAAATTTGTTCAAAATAGTTTCTGTGCCCTTTCTCGCGTTGACTTTAATATTTGTGGCCAAACAATGGCATTATTGTGTTAGTGTTACCTCGACACCACACGACATACTCACGTCACGCACAAGGGGTCAAACACAACAATTTCAGTCGCATAACAAGGTCAGACGCACGACTCAACCTCCATTCGTGCGAATCAACCCTCAATCGTGCGAATCAGCTTCATTCGTACGATTGAGCCTTCATTCGTATGATTGGCCTTCAGTCGTACCACACAACACCCAATCGCACGACTCAACTTCCATGCGCACGAATCAACCTTCAATCGTGCGAATTAGCTACTTTCGTACGACTGAACCTTCATTCGTGCGATTGGACTCCAGTCGTGCGAATCACATTCATTCGCACACATTCAGTCGGTCACCTGACTCAATCGCACACAAACACTCAATCGCATGACTCATTCGCATACACTCAATCGCACGCATGACTCAATCGCACACAGACACTCGGTCGCACAACTCAGTCGCACGACATGCCTAGTTGCACAACTCAGTCGCGCGGTTGACTCAGACGCATGATCCAGTCGCACGACCCACTCAGTCGCACGACTCAATCGCATAGATGACCCAGTCGCCTGATCTGCAGAATCGCGACTGTGGTCGGGATGAGCAGCCTCCGAGCTGCTCTAAACACGGGTTTTACACCACAAGGACCTCTAGAAACACTCAACAAACATACACAAGCATAAAACACAAGCAAAGAGACCTCACACGCACCCATACGACCTTGTATGTTCGGGTTGAACCCGAACACCCGAAACCCTAGTTTGGACAGCCGTGAAATGGCTAGAAAATGGACAACCAAAGACAACTACCTGCTAGAAAGAAGTAGTCTAGGCTGTAGACGGTGTCAAGACGAAGAAAACAAGACCTCTCGGGTTGGATTTGGTGCTAAAATGGAGATTTTGTGTGTGAAGAGGAGATGAAGATGAAGAAGATGGTGAAATGGGGATTAGGGCTGGTATGAGGGTATTTATACCCAGCCCAAGTTTACAAAATTACAAGTTTAGTCCCTGCACTTAACCCCCGAGTTTTCCCAAATTTTGTTCGGTTGAAAAACGACTTTGTTAGGTGTTTTATATTAATTGTAAAAGTTCATTTAATGTTGTCATGACTTAAGAAATGGTTATATTAAAACATTTATTATATTTATAAAATGATATATTTGACGTTTTCAAAAATGAAAGTTTTGTAAGTCTTTTTAAGGTTAACACATGGTTTCAACGAATGCACACACAACGATAATATTGCACATATGATATCCACATAAAGAGTCAAATAGAGATGAGGAATGACCAATCATAGAATAGATGACGGACAAACACGTTAATTGACGGACCTTAAAGTGACGGATGTCACAATTTAAAAACTTATATTTAGTATGCATAATAACCCTAAAATATGGAAAACTTATAAAGAGGGGATCTAGAACTCATCTGGATATCGTGAGTGACTTCTAAACTAAGCTTTCTAGGCTAGGATCACACTACACAGCTTGCAGATAAGTTAACACTTAGAGGGGTTAATTTCTGCCTAAACTCGCTGCTAATTTCGCTGCCAGAAAAGCAGTTTCGCTGGCAGTTTCGCTGACAGTTTGGCTGACAGTTTGGCTTCCAGTTTCGCCTACCAGTTTCGCACGGTAGTGTTGCCCAACTTTCGTTGGAATTCCATGGCTGCGAAATTACCTGCGAAACTATAGTTTTGCAGAAAACCCACAGTTTCACAGTTTGAATGTGCAATTTCAAGGGATGCACAAACAGTTTCGCAGATCGCATAAAAATTACGAACCAGCCCGTTTTTAACCCAAAATCATAACTTTTTACGTCCAATCTCCTAGTTTATAAATCATGAGGCTATATCTAAGCTTTATACATGTTTTCATACGTAAAAATGTGACCTTTATACGATTCTTTGTAATTTTTCAAAACCCAAAACCCTAGAATCCGGGTTTGATCTACTGAAGGGTTTAGAGGTCGATTCTTACCTGGATTTGTTGCTCTTTTCTTATGGTTTGATGCTCCAACACCCAGATCTTAAATCTCTTAACCTTTGAAGCTCCAAATCTTGAGTTTTCTTCACTTTCTCTCTCTACTTTCTCTCTCTATGAATTTGGGTGGCTAGGGTTGCAAATGAGGAAGATGAAGGCTGATTTGGTGGGTTAAGGGCTGGTTATGGGCCCTTAATCACTTAGGCTCTTGCCCATAAGCCTAATTTAGCCCATAACCCATTTTCTTCCTATTAAATACCTAATAATTAAGCCCATTATCCTTGATGACTCTTTTTGACTTTTCGGGGTGTTACATGTCACACCTCCGATGTGAGACATAATTAATTTCCATAATTTTATATGTTTCAACTACAAATCTTCAAGCATCGATTCATTCATCTTAATTCTATTTTGGGCACACTTTGATTTCGTTGTGATCCTCTCATATAGTCGAACATAAACAAAATAGTTTAATAATTGTATTAGTAACAAATACAAATAATTATTAGTGTCTAAAGTGAGTGGAAAAAAAATACATTTTTCACTCAATTTCCAACAAAGATTATATAATTTCTTTTTGAATAAAAAGAGTCAAGTTTGCCAAATATATATTAGTAGCATACTTAAATGAAAAATTTGAAAGATATTCTCTTTTATTCATGACTAGCTTTAGTAAACCCGTGTATTATACGAGTTGAATAATTAAAATATTAAATAGAATAAAAATTATTAATTATAAAATGATATACTAATACATGATATTATTGAATTTACGTATCAGTAATAACTATAAGTAATAAAACGATAATATGGACTTTTTAAATTTATTTGTTTTTTTTGAAAGATAAAGTAAATATTTTGCTTCAAAATAACATTTTAAAAAATTTTATTTTTAAAAATGTCCTTACTATAACTTCCTATTTTAATTATTTTTTCATAAAAAATTCTTTAAAAAAACAATTTTAAAATATTACGTAAAAATAGTTTGATTTTTTAGAAAAAAATCTTTTTATAAAAGACTTTCTATAGAAATAACATTGATAAAAAGATCTCTTTCTTAATGTATTAAAACTAATTATAATGTAAAAATAAATAAATAATATTATTAGTAATTAATATAGTTATTTAATAGGAGAGAGAAATAGAAAAAAAATTTGATGAGAATGAATGTGATGCTGACATGTGGCACCCCCATTTACCCTTTTATTATAATAGAAAGATTAGCATACTTACAAGCATCTTTACATCGCATTTACGTATAAACAAATTTAATCCTTCTTAAACGTCTTGCAATTAACATAAGTTGCACCAATATGTTCAAATCACCCCTCCCCCGATAACACTAAACCTAAATCCTTTACTATTTTTTTTAATTAACGGTTTATTTTTTTGTTTTTTTTATTTCGTACATACAAATATGTATGATATGTATATAAAAATCTAATAAAATAACTAATTCATACGTTTGTTAACTTTCAAACTTTACCCTCACATGTGTACATTCTATAAAAAACTAAAACTTATTCATATCTTTTGATTAAAGTTTAAGATTAATTACTACATATTTTATTTCATTAATTTTTTTATATTCTATAATTAATTAATTTATAAAATAAAAGATTAATTTTGTTCTTCTGGTTCTTGCAAAAAGTTAATGTTTTTCTTCATCTATATATATATATATATATATATATATATATATATATATATATATATATATATATATATATATATATATATATATATATATAGATATAAATGCAAATGTACAAATAAAAACTAATTTATGTGTAGGAAGGCTAAGAAGGTTTTTAGTCATTTCAAAACTGGCTCAAAGGAACTCTAATTATATTCATACAAACGGTGCCGGAATTGGCTCGTATTATATTCTGGATCGATCTATTATCGGCAATAAACCAAATCCCCTAACTATAAATCGGATTATGATTATCTGAAAAAATCGATATAATTTAAGAAAATGCAAATTTTAAAAACAGATGGTACAAATTAAAAATAAAAAACATTACAAACCAAAAAGAATATCTTTAGCATCTTTTAGGCAAATTTTAGTTTTTAAGATATAAGAGGGGTTCACATAGAAACATTTCGTCTCTGATCAGGAGCTAAGAAAATTTTTAGCCACTTCAAGACAAACTCAAACAAACTTTAATTGAACTTATTGCAGCAATGTTAAAATCGACTCATCTAATAATTTAAATATATTATACGCTATATATCATTCTCCCTAACTACATATTGGATTTCTATCATCTGAAGAAGACTGTACATATCTTACAAATCGTATAAATTCAAAAAAATAGTACAAATTAAAAAAAGATAATAATTAAACATGACAGTAGAAAATTTTAACTTTTTTCAAAAGGATATACCTATATAGCCTTCTTAAAAAATTTAGTTTTTAAAACAATTTGCTTCTATATATATTTGTACGTATATGCCCTGATTATGCTATTAATTAAAAATTTTCTAATCTATTAAAAAGTGATTAAGTGAGACATGTAGCAGTATCACATTCATTCTCATCAAAATTTTTATGTTTCTCACTCGTATTAAAATAATTTTATTAAATACTAATAATAATTTTATGAAATATTTTAAACAGTAAATTTTTACAAACCAAAAATAATAATAATTATGAGTTATAATAAAGAAAATTATAAATATGAAACAAATTATTTTGAAACAAAATGTTTATTTTTTTTTGAAAAAAAATAAAAAAAAAGTTTAAAAAGTTGATAGTATTGATTTATTATTTATAATCATTACTCATACGTAATTTCAATTATATATTATATTAAAATATTATTTATATATGATAAAATTTTATTCTACCTAATATTATATTTATTTAACACGTGCAATACACGTCTTATTAAAAAAATAGTTATTCATATATTACTTTATAGATTCAAATACCTAAGCATTAATTTATAATAGTTTTTCTTATTTCAAGATCTCATAAGAAATTCGAATTAGAACATTATTGTATAAAATTAATTAACGTATCCATGACATAATCAATGACGTTCTTAATTTTGTTCTCCTTCAAAATTTTAAGGTTCGGGTGATAAATTAATTAAATGTATTTTACTATAATTTTTTTATTTGAACAAAAGTGAATGTGAAACTTAAAATAATCAATTAAAATTTTCTTTGAAGTAAATATAAGTACGGAACATCTATTATGCTATCTTCCAGAATATATACGAGGAATAAAATATACATATATGATAAACCGACAATAGTTTGACCCATTGTTGTTTCTTTTATTCACATGGTACCTTTGTCAATCGAATAATTCAATATGATATATTTTCTTTAATTACATCGACTTATAAACCATTTAAGTTTACTAATATTATACACCGTACAATTAATTTATATCAAACTATCATATGCTAGATTTGAACTCTTAAATACAAAAAAAAAACTTTACAAATTTTAATTTTAAATAATTTTACCATTAAAAACCATATATACAAGTGTAAACACTATATGTTAAGTATTGTACTGGTCTCGGTTTGAGAAAATAAATAAAATACTGTTCACTTGTTTCATGATGCGATCTTCAAGAGTGTAGTGGCTAGTCACATGTAATTTTATAAACTATTATATCCGTGTTGACTAGCTGTCTCAATTATGATGTATATAAGTTAAGAACGATAACTTATGCTCTTTAGAGAAAAACAAAAACGATAACTTATGTAACGAAGTTTCTCATGATGTTTCCTTCATCTTTCCACACCTAATTAATCAATGTTCTTAAAAGATAAGATTGATTTTTTCATTTTAACAATTTTAGGGGTGCATAAAAATTTAATCGAACATAGTGCATTTAGCTTCTTCCCTTCGGTACAACAAATACTCATAGCAATATACGAAAGTAAAAATATAACTTATTTTTGTTAAAGATTAGTTGAGTAAGAAGACAATTTTTATAATATAAGATCCATAATTGCATATAAAGAAGGTAACCACTGAGACTAATATAATTATGGGAGAACACTTCATATGCATAAAAATCAAGAAGTTGTACGTTACTAGCTCAATTAGTTTTTAAAAGAGATACTAAATACATATGTTAGTCAAAATTAATATATATTAGGGAAAAATTTATTGAAAACCATATAATAATTAAACACTACGAAAATCATAGGTTACACATATGTAACTATGAATTACATATGTATAACTATGTGTTACGTATATTTAATACATATGAGTTACATATATGTATTTGTTTTGTTATAATCTTTGTTACTTGGGATTAAAATAAAAAAATATAATAATCTGAAATAATATGATAAAAGCTTACTCAAATACCTTTCAAATAAAAAAATTATATGATTGAGTAGATATGGTTTTTATAGTTTTTATAGTTTTTCGATGATGGTCATCATTTGATCTATCTTCTCTCCACACATATAAAGAGAAAGAGGGGATCGTGTTCACTAGGAAACACCCAAAAGATTAAGAACAAAAGAACACAATCAGGGGCGTCTCAACGTTTTTAGAGGCCTAAAGCGAAGATGAAATCGAAGGCCTTTTAAAACTTTATCTTTAAAAACTCTCATGTTTTGAAGCACAATCACTAGTTGATTTATGATTCCTAAATCAGTTAATTCAAAACAAATCCTAATTGATTCAATCATTTTATATTCTAATAAACTATAACAAGTAAAATGCTAAAACAAATAAACAATTAGCAATGTGCAAATCAAATAAAAAGAAGCATATACAAAACTAAAATAAATTTAGAACAATTATCAATTAACAAATGAAGATCTACGACCTGCCGACCTAGGTTACCTTCTTTCTTTCATTCATTCTGTTTTTTTAATTTAGTATATTTTGGGCTTAGATTGAGAATGAATTATACAATAAAATTTATTTTTTGGTGGCCTATTAAAATTAGTGGGCCTAAAGCTCTAGCTTATTTTTTTTAAACTGTTGAGACGCCCCTAAACACAATCCTACTCATTCATTTACATTTATATTGATGGCTAGAAAATAACTTGGAATTTCTACTTGATTTACGGTGGCCTCATGTACACAATAAAACCCCAATCAAAAACTGAACAAAACATATCATATTTAAAATTAAAATATCTTAACAATACAAACTAATTAAATCAAACAAAATTATATCATTACACGAAACGTTTTCTTTTTCTTTCTTTAAATAGACACCCCACTTAATATATATTTTTGTTCCAATTCATATGTGAGCTACTGCTAAATTTTAGATTATGTATGATGTATAAATAACATTATTTAATCACCATTTAAAACATTTAATTAGTATAAAATATCATATAAAGTATGGTTTGCAAAATATATAATCGTGATAAACAAATGGAGACAAGTGGTGATTTTAATTATATATGGACATGCGGTGGGATCCCATGCATGGGTGGTAACAAAATGCAGGTGTAACTGGGGGAGGCTTACAAGGGTCTGTGAGAATTAATAAAATATTCAAGAACGTCATTGATTATGTCATCGATTAGTTTATTAATTCGATTTGTTCTATGTATACGTGTAAGTAGGACCAATGATAAATGGTGTAGAGGAATGTTTTTAGAATCGGATCGGACGTTGAACCGGACGTCTTACTGGTTTGGTGGTCGGACCGGTCGGATCGGATTTAAGAACCGGATGACGTCATAATTATATATATAGTATATTATATATAGTATATATGTAATAAATATAAGTAATTTATATATGATTTATATATGTATTTTATAGTTATATATAAAACTTATCTATATTTGTATATCCAACACACTAATTTATAGTTCAACACCCCGTTTTTACCCATTAAAATAGAAATAAAAAACCAAAAACCGTCCGAACCGGTCCGGTTTCCCGGTCCCCCGGTTCGACCACCTAAAATCGAATCATAGCAAACCGGACCGGCTAGGGGGCCGATGACCGGGTGCCGAACCGGTCGGACAGGCCGGTTCGATCCGGTCGAAAAAACATTGGATGAGAGTTTAAATCTAAAGTGTATAGCTTTGTTGGTGTTATGAGCAACTAATAGGAATTGGCTAGCTGTTAATAATTATTTTTCCTGCCTCATAAATTTTTTAAAATATTTAAGTTAGATACTGCAATGAGAAAAACTATTATCAAGTAATGCTTAGATATTTGGATCTTTCATTTATCCTATCTATTAATTTTTGTTAATATATAAAATGTTTTTAGGTGATAGCAAAATTATGGCACCCTTATTTTACACACATGTATATCGAAAGATTATCATGCAAATCGTAAGTCGTTAAAGTGTGACATGTGTAATTGGGCCAATGGGTAAATTCATTATCTTATATAAGAAGATCTATTTTACTTACATAGTACAGCGACCCGTTCAGGAATTCAATGAACCAGGGTCATAATCACATCGCAAGGTACATGATTACGTAACTTATGTGACAATTACACAAACTATATTTATAATTACACAACACCTACATATGTATTATGATCACACACAATAATGATTACTTAACTTGTAAACATATGTATGAAAGTTACATGATCATTATGCCAGTTATTTTTATAACTAAGCAAAATAATAGTAAAGCAAATTATTAAAATAATCATCCAATTTATAAAATAATAGTAAAGCAAATTATTAAAATAATCATCCAATTTATAAACATACTTACACAAGTGATATTTATAATTACATAAACTATGCTTGTAATTACACTGAATAACAACCGAGCAAAGTTTTCTAAAAAAGTTAAGACTTTAAAAAAAGTATAGGAAGACCATGTTCAAATAAAAATGAATAAAATGCTCGACTTTATGATATATTTTGTTAAAAAATAATATCATATAAAAAGTTATACATGTTAAAAATGGAAAGAATTTGAGTAAATTTAATAATTGTAGATTATTTTATTTACCCTTTTAAATTTTTATAACACCCCAAATTATGGCTAAATTAAGGTGAATACAAAATTATGGCTAGTATGTGAACCATGGTGATAATTTTGGTAAAGTTTATTAGCGTTCAATGATGAAGTTGGTATTTTATATATGAGTATTAACATGTATGCATGTATATGAAATATTTTTATGCATGAATTCTAAAATGATAGTTGCTAAAGTATAGTGAATTGTTATTCTAGATTAATATGTGGGCCGGTTTACTCGCTCGTATATAAAAGCATGATTAAAGTTATAGTTCACCCGTAGGTGAACTTGTTCAAGATATTAGTACGTTACCATTATAACTAACATTCTCATTTATATATTAATAGAGTCACATGTGTTCTCTACAGTAGCATTCCTTTCATTACCATTATATTGTAACTACCACTGAATCTTATTGTTTCTAGTAAGTTAACCTATACTTACACCTATATTTGGACATCAAATACTACCATCCCCTAAATATTAACAACAAAATATTACATTTCCATTGTAAGTAGGGTTTTGATTTCATTTAAACATTAATTTAGTTTGTTAAGAAAGTTAATATATGGATTCACGGAGATTTCAACTTCTGATTAACATAACAACAAAGGATCAAACTTTTAATACTCGTTCATTCACAATGTTATAGATTTATCTATATCAAGTTATCTACTTTTTCAATAAGCTAACGATGCAAAGAAACCGAAAACTAATAATAAAGCAAATAACTTTATTTATAAACAAACTGCTTAACTTAATTGGAAGTGTAATTACATTCAAAACTCAAGTGTCAAAGCATAAACCATAATCATACATACCAATCGTCTCTCTTAACAATAATCTTCCACTTGAAAGCAACCACCATTAAATTAGCCATCCATCATCTTCATTATGTCTTCAATTGTGATTTGATAATGAACATGGGTGATTTGGAATGATTAGAAAAGGTTCTAAGGGCTGAATTTCATCAAAAATTCATTCTTGGAGCTCAAGGAATATCTTCTTTCAAAACCCTACTGATTAGGGTATTTATAGGATTTGAAATTCGAAATAATCATAAAATATCACGATAGACCGTAATAGACTGTAACCTACAGCCTATAGGTTAGGCCGTAGGTTACGACCTACCTTAAACCAAACGACCAAAGCTCCTGTCTTACGAGGTTCACTGACGGACTTAGCACAGGGCCGTAAGTTACGGCCTTTCTGTAGTTTGCACAGTTTTCTTTATTTTCAGCACTTTTTAAGCCATAGTCTTGCTATCTTTTTTATCCTTCTCAAATAATGTTTGTTAAGCTTCATTTAACCTATATGTTCAAACACGTAATAAAGTGATTGTATTGGATCAAAATTAGATTAAAACATGGTTTCAAACATCTAAAACTCACACATAATATCAACATATCACACATCTATGTTACATCTATTTTACTTATGTTTAAATATTCAAACTAAACGTATATTTACATATAGGTAAAGGTTTACATATGTGTAAATTGTCGATGTACATATATGTACATTATCATTTTACAAAAGAGATTTACGAAAAACAAGAACATGAAGGCTTTTGCAATGATGAAAACATGAATAAAACAATACTGAATAAAATATATAAACATTTTAATCAAAGTGATCATATATATAAGTATAAGCAATTCTGATTTTTAAGTTGTTATCTATTTACATATATGTAAGTCTTCATTGTAAGGATTCTTTTAAGTCTGATGCAAATCAAAACATCCAAAGTCTCTCTGCAAGTAATGCACTAAAGAACTGAAGTAGAATTGCTTTGGAAGTTTTACACCATGCACTAGAAATATTCTAAGTGTAAAATCTTCCGAAGCCAAGACCAATATCTTCCGAAGCCAAATATGAAGTCTTCCGAAGCCTCAGAGACAAAGTCTTCCGAAGCTTCATCCTATGAAGACAGATTTCTTCCGAAGACTTTTTGTAACATGCTTTATCTGATGTACTGTTCCATAAAGCTGGACACCTTTTCGCTGCATCTCTATAAAGTCACCATCTTTCATGAGTTGGTGAAAAGGTCCATGCTTTTGGTAACTGTACATTGAGGTCTTGAGTCTGTAACCTTCTACTTTATGTACTTTATCCTTTTTGTAATAGATAAGGATGTGAGCTATGGCATGTCATAGTCACAAGGTCAAAAGGCAGATATGCCTTTTGATTCTACAATTGATTTTGTTTGTGTCTAGTCAATTGTATCCAGCTGGCTTTTAAAGTATAGCCGGCTGTAGGTTGTAGTATAAGTATTCCATGTTCTAAAATCCGGCTGTAGGCAGATATGCTTTGTAACACTTGTAATAGAACTTGAGAAAGCAATATACTGCATCTTTGAAACCCAAATCTCTTGTTCTGTCTCTTTGTTGTTACTTGTGTTCTTAGTATCATTATTGTGGTGAATCCAGTTTACTGTTTAATCAAGTTTGGTTAATCTCCTCTTTGTGTTGTTGTGTTGTAATTGTCAAGCCCTTCACCGGTCCTGCAATTGGTATCAGAGCATTTCAGGCTCTTGATATAAGATCTCACCATCTTAAGATCCCTCACACACATAAATACTAAACTTTCAAAATGGCATCCATTTCAAAGACTGATATGGAAACTGGAACCATGAACAAGTCCCCACTGATCACTCTTGATGACTTTGATACCTGGTGTATGAGAATGGAAGGTTTCATCAGGACTCTAGACTCAAGAATGCGGGAATCTGTTGAAAATGGACCTTTCATACCCAGCACTTCTTCTGCTACTGGTGCTGGTATGATCCCCAAAGATGTGGCTAACTACTCTGATGAAGATAGGAAGAGAGTAGAGATTGATAGAAAAGCCATGACTGCTCTTCAAACTACCCTTCCAAACTCTGTGTACAGAGGTTTCAAGAAGTACAAAACAGCTAAACAGCTACGGGATGCACTAAAACTGATGTATGAAGGCTCTTCTGAAGCCAAGAAGAACAAGAAGGATCTCCTGAAGCAGCAGGTTGAAAACTTCACATTCAAAACAGGTGAAACCATGACTCAGCAATACTTTAGGTATGCTGAGATAGTGGATACCCTTGTGGATGGAGGAGTTCCTCTTGAAAACAGAGATATTGTAAGGAAGTTTATGTCCTTACTTCCTAGACAATGGACACACTATTGTGTGGTGATCAAGAGGACTGAAAATCTCAAAACTCTTACTCTGACAGAGTTATATGGGATTCTTAGTGGCTACCAGATGGAGATGAACATGCAAGGTTCATCTGGCAACTCCAACAATCAATTGGGTTCAGCCCTGCATGTGGTTGAAAGGGATAACATAGAACCCCAACATCATCTCATATGCTACCCTGACAACTCACCAAAGGGTTCTTTCATCACCTTCCCCGAGACACCCAGGGAGAACTACACTCAAGTAAGCCCATTCCAAGAGACAAGCTCTTCTCAAGCCTTTGTATCTTCTGATGAAAGTTGTGGCAACTCTCTTTTCACTCTTGAAGACCTGGATTGTATCCATCCAGATGATCTGGAATATATGGAAATAGTCCAGCAGATGGCTCTTCTCACTCATAGAGCCAGAAGTTCTACAAGAGAACTGGAAGGAGGTTTCCAAGCAATGCAACCAGTGGAAAGTTTGGATTGGATAAAAGCAAAGTCAAGTGTTACAACTGTAACTTGATGAGCCATTTTGCTAGAGAGTGTAAGGCACCTAAAACAAATGATGGCCAAGCACAAACCAGACCAAACTACACTGACAAAGCCCCTCAGAATGAGAAGCCAAAGCAACAAGCTGCTTTTGCTGTTGAAGAAGGAGGCTTTGACTGGAGCTTTCAGGTGGAAGATGCTTCTCCAAACCAAGGTATTAGAACATCTCTGTACTCCTGAATGCATTGCTAAAGTTAACAGATACATGTCCTATAACTTGGAAATGAGATCTGATCTTGAGTCCTTAAACATTTTAAAATCTGATTTTAGAAAGTCTGAAAAGGATTATAAACTAAAGATAGAGGACTTAGAGAAAACTATTTCAGTTCAAAACATGAGCATACAGATTTTAGGACTCAAATCCAAGATCTCATAACCAAGCTGACTGAGTGCCAGGCTGAGCTTGTGATCAGCAAAACCAGGGCAGAAAAGAGTGTTCTTGAAGAAGAGACCTTCAAGAACATGATATCCTCATCCCTGCACAACAAGGTGTGTTATCAAAATAGACAGGGACTGGGATCAAATGAGATAGCTCCTCCACACACAATCTTGTCTGTAAGATCTCCTAGGTGTGGAACTTGTGAAGATGAGATTCTTCTCATAGATCCTATAAGTGAAGAGGATGAAGAAGAGATAGTGAAGAATTCTTTTGAGAAGAATGAAGAGGAGGATTCTAATAAGGGCCACTATCCTTCTGAGGAGAAGAAAACTACTGTGATGACCAAGTCAATGAGAAAGAACTTGATTAGGAAGAGCAAAAGAAAAGCAACCAAAACTCTTCAACTAAGAGTTCTGGTTCTTGTTCAAATCATCTCAGTACCAAGAAGAAGACTAATCTGCTGTGTACCACTACTGCACAGCCTGGACCATCAAACTCCAAGAACAGTTTACAGCCCATAAGAACTGTCTCAGCATCTACAAATATGAGGGTGGAGAAGGATGTGACCAAAGACAGTCTTGCTCTCATAAGGAGACTCTTGTGAAGAAGAAAATTTTGTGTGTCATGTGTGAAAGTACCTCTCACATTGCTAAGGATTGTCCATACAATCCTAAAAGTACTGTCCATATGACCAAGACAAAGACTTCAAAGAGTTTCAAGAAGACTCAAGCTTTGGAAGGAAAGTCTGTTTCCTTCGGAAGCTCCAAATCAAAGAAGAAGGTAAATGGAAAATTACCTTCGGAAGAAAAGTTGGTCTCGGAAGAAAGGAATTCTTCCGAAGCACTGAAGTCTGCTGCAGTGACTTTAGAATCTTCCGAAGGTTCAGTCATCAAAACTTCTGAAGTCCCAAAAGCTTCCAAGGTTTTGAAGGTCAAGTCCAAGACTCCAAAGGTGGTGTGGAAGTCTAAGAAAGACCAAGTGACTGAAGTTTCTCCATCAACAACAGCTCAAGATCCCTCTAGCACAACCATAGGATCTATTACTGTTGCATTACCTTCTATTATACTTAGTGAGCCCAAGACAAGTAAGGCTTGGGTTTCCAATTGTAACTAATCATTTTCTTTGTGCAGGAACAGCTCAAGACAAACAAGAATGTCTGGATCGTTGATAGTGGCTGTTCCAGGCTCATGATAGGTAATATGTCACTACTCCATAACTTTGAGAGAATTGATGGAGGACCAGTTGCTTTTGGAGGAGATGAAGGTGGTTACATTTCTGGAAGGGGCAAGGTCACAAATGGTTAGCTCAGCAATGAAAAGGTAAACTTTGTCAAGGAGCTTGGGTACAATCTTCTGAGTGTATCCCAATTTTGTGATCAGAGTCATAACATGCTCTTTACTGAGCATGACATGAGCACATCCTGCTTAGAGCCCCCAGGAAAGGGAACATGTACAAGATGGATTTGCAAGAAACATCTCCCTCTGGAAAAGTTTCATGCTTTCTATCTAAAGAAAATAATGATAAGTATTTCCTATGGCATAAAAGAATGTGCCATGTAAACTTTAAGAACATGAATAAACTAATTAAACATGATTTGGTAACTGGAATGCCAAATAAAGAGTTTACAAGTGATTATCATTGTGTTGCATGCCTGAAAGGGAAGCAACATAAGGTATCTCACAAGCCTAAGGAAAAGAACTCCATCATTACTCCCCTACACTTATTACATATGGATCTCTTTGGCCCCACCAGTGTAATGAGTCTAGGAAGGACCTCTTATTTTCTGGTGATCACAGATGATTTTACAAGATTTACTTGGGTTTTCTTTCTTAGAACTAAGGATGAGACCCCTGAGATTCTGAAGAATTTCATCTTAAAAATTAAGAATCAAAGTGATCACAAGGTCAAAACCATAAGATGTGATCACGGGATTGAATTCAAGAATCAAATCCTTGATACATTTGTGATGAAAAAGGTATTACAAGACAATATAGTGCTCCCAGGACTCCTCAGTAAAATGGTGTCGCTGAGAGGAGAAACAGGACACTAATTGAAGCTACAAGAACTATGTTGTCTGACTCTAAACTGCCCATCACCTTCTGGGCAGAGGCAGTAAACACTGCCTGCTATGTGCAAAACAGAATTTTAGTAGTTAAGACACATGGTAAGACTCCTTATGAACTTTGGCACAAGAGAAAACCTTTTATTGGTTTTCTCAGGTCATTTGGATGTCCTTGCACCATCTTGAATACCAAAGATCAAATTGCCAAATTTGCTGAGAAATCAGATGATGGACACTTCATTGGATACTCTTCCCAAGCTAAGGCTTATAGAGTATACAAACTCAAAACTAGAATTGTTGAGGAGTCATCCAATGTGACTTTCAATGAACACACACCTTGTGTGGCTGGTTCTGGTCCTGATTGGCTATTTGATCTTGATTTAGTTATCAACTGTTTTAATAAATCTTGTGAGAATGTTTCAGGATCTGCAGAAAATTTAAATACAGGTGATCCTGATCCAAGATTTGAGCTAGGAAGACCTTCAACTCATACATCTTCAGCTCCAGTCAACTCATACATCTTCAGCTCCAGTTGGAACTACTTCAGCAAATGAGGTTTCTTTTAGCACTACAATGACAAATTCAGCTGATACATCTGGGGTGCCTTCAAATTCCAGCTCAGAGGCTCCACAACCAGATAAAGATACCTCAATTGTGGAAGACAACAATGGTGATGGTGAAAGTGATCAGGAATTCCTTGATGCTAATAACCACACCATAGATGACAACATCAATGATGTCACAAACTCATTGGATCAAATAAATCTTGATAAGTGTGGTGATGTGGAGGGGGAATCATCTATGCCAGATCTAAATTTCTCAAATTTGGATCTTTCTTAGCAACTTGCTGTGATCTCTCAGCTAAGGATCCACAAGTCTCACCCCACCACAAACATCATTGGAGATATTGTCACAGGGGTAAGAACAAGAGGACAAACCCATGAAGCAAATGTTTGTCTTCATTCTTGTTTCTTATCCCAGATAGAGCCAAAAAAAGTTGATGAAGCTCTAAAGGATGGAAGTTGGGTTGAAGCTATGCAACAAGAGTTGCTTCAATTAAAAAGGCAAAAAGTTTGAAACCTTTGTCCTCTTCCTCATGGGAAGACTACCATTGGAACCAAATGGGTGTTTAGGAATAAGAAGGATGATAGAGGCATTATCATCAAGAACAAGGCAAGACTAGTTGTTCAAGGATACACACAAGAAGAAGGGATTGACTACACTGATGTCTTTGCTCCTGTAGCAAGATTAGAAGCTGTTAGGATATTCCTGGCATTTGCTGCATCCAAGAACTTCAAGGTCTTTCAACTTGATGTAAAGTGTGCTTTTCTGTATGGAGTGATTGATGAAGAGGTTTATGTCAAACAGCCACCTGGCTTTGTAGATCCTGATCAACCTGATTATGTCTGCAAGCTTGATAAAGCTCTTTATGGACGGCATCAGGCACCTAGGAAGTGGTATGAGACATTATCTGAGTATCTTTGTAAACATGGATACAGGAGAGGTACTATAGATGGAACTCTTTTCATCAAAGGAAAGGGAAATAACTTATTACTAGTTCAAGTGTATGTAGATGACATCATCTTTGGTTCAACTAATCCAAAGCTCTGCAAAGACTTTGAGAAGCTGATGAAAGACAGATTTGAAATGAGTGCAATGGGAGAACTCAATTTTTTTCTGGGAATTAAAGTGAAGTGTCACAATTCTTGCGAAACCTTACGTTTCTTTATTTTGGGTTTGTTTCAATAATTGCAGAAACTCTATCCTAAGCAAACTTCTGAACACTCTTCTGTGTTGCTGTTGAAACTTGGTGTGCTTTGTTAATCTAATGTTTCTAATTTTCGGGACGAAGATTCATTCAACAATGGGATGATGTGACACCTCGTAGTTCTTGGGTTAGTATCACTAATCATCCTTTTGTTATCTGATTAAGTGTTTGTCTCATGCGTTGATTAGAGTTATGAAACAAGCAATAAGAGTATTATTATTTATCAAATTATATAGTTTGTTATCTACCAAATTATATAATATATATAAAACCCAATTATATTATAAATCCCAACCCTAACCGCCCCACCTTAACCTCTCGGCACCCTACATCTTCCTCAAAGAGTTTTTCGTGCGATCGGCAGTAGCAAGAGGCGTCGTCAGCCTCTCCTCTCTTGGTCATCCTCTCTTTGCTAGGGCAGAAAGCACTCACCATTGTTGACCTTCGTGGAGGTGAGTTGTATCTGGCGACGTTTCCGCAGCCATGCGCACCGCGGTGAAAAACGCATTCATCCATTCGACTTCTTACGTCTTCTGTATCCCGCTCGGTAAGATTCTTCAATCGATAATTATATTCGTATTGATACGGTTTTGAAGTTCGGGTTACGGTTCAGGTGTGGTTTTGTTTCCGGGGGTTACTCTATTGTTTGGGTCTCGGTTGATGATGAGTGTGTGTGTATGCGCGTTAATATATGAATGTGTGTGTTCTACGAGTGTGTTTATTGGTGTATGATCGACTGCGTTTGGCCATGGGTGTGTACGTTCGATGGTTGTGTGTATGTATATAACTATGTGTACTTCCCGTTCATGTGCGGTATGTTCCGCAAATATATATGTATGTGTTTTCTGCACATATATATATATATATATATATATATATATATATATATATATATATGTATGTGTTTTCTGTGTTTATATATATGTGATGTTATGTGTGTGCGTGAGTGTAGAGATATGTGTGAATTTTAGTGTGTGTTTAATTGTGTGTATGGAGATGACCGTGTATGTGCAGGTGTGTGTATTGCATATATGAATGCATGTGCGTGTGTGTATTGCATATATGAATGCATGTGTGTGTGTCTTCTGCATATATGAATGCATGTGTGTGTTTAATGGGTGATATGGTTTTGGTTGGGGTGATAACCGAAGTGAGGCAGTATGCATGTATGTATTTTGTCTTATTTGTATGGACAGTGTTGTGTGTATATCAATTATATTGCAGGCTGTGTGTTTTTTTGTGTTTACTGCATAAGAATCTATGGTTGTTAATGTACGATTAATTATGTAGTGACATGATATATGTAACATCTCGTATTTCTAGGATAAATTAAAGTTAACATTGTTAAATTTGTTTAAGGATCATATTTGTCATTCATGAAACTTATGGGTTGCTTATGCATATTACTTTAATTTGGGCTTTTAATTCTTTAATTTGTAAGTTATATTGATAATTAATATATAATAATAAAAGTTATATTAATAATAATAACAATAATAATAATACTAACTAAGAAAAACAATAATAATATCATGTGAAACTTAATAAACTTAAAAAGGGTTTAAAGAAGTCCAGGGGGTGTTATTGTCAAATTTGAAACTTAAAAAAAAGATGTTTTAAACATGAAATGTTAAACAAATAAATCACAGGGGCTGGAAGTGTAAAAACCGAAATCTCAAATCTCCACCTCTTTCTCTCTCCCCGTAAATCCGGTCGCCGGCCGGCCATGTCCGGCGCGGCGCCGGCGAGTCCCAACCACCGGTAATTAACGGCTTTTAACACCCGAAACTGTTTCAAATCGTTTCCTTCGCCTAATTCGAACTTAATGCATCAATTAAACCATCTTTAATCATCGGTTATGGTTGAAATCAAATGAGAAACCGAAACAATTAACCCATCGAACCGTTGGACCATTAAACCATACTAATCATTCGATTAAAAGAACCTAAACGACTACCTAACTACACCTAGTCGATTACATCTCTCAATTTCACCTGAAACAAATCCAAATACTGAATTTCATCGCCACCTCTTCCGCGAACCTGCAACTACTCGAACACCACTTTCGGGACCTCAAAACGTAAAATACTTAGAGGGCTTTTAATCCTCATCTCTGTACGAAGCTACCCACGAGTTTAATTTGACTTTCATCAACGTTTGCACATCAATTGGACATCGTGAGGCCGCGACTTGTTCCTCTCATTGTTCATCTTCAATTTTCTATCAAAACGGGTAATGTGATGCATCATCTTGTTCGTATATACAAGGGGAATCAAAGCCCCATGTTTGTTTCCATTAACATGAACGATTTGATACTCAATTTATGGTCAATCGAATTAGGGTTCTAAGGAATGGGGGAAACCTGTTTAGTTATTGTTTAAAATCTTTTAAAACCAAAGTAAACCGCGGCTGAGAGCCTTGGTCTACTGGTTAGAACACTGCCCCACAAACATGAGGTCCCGGGTTCGAACCCGGGCACCCTCATGTTTTATTTTTAAGGCTTTTTAGCCTAAAAATCAATTTCTGAATATTTTTAATAAATATAAAAATTATTGCTATAAACTTTAAATATTTTTAAAGCTTACCAAATATTTTCTACAATTTTTCTAAGTGTAAATAAATGTATAAATTATTAATAAAACATTTTAACAAGGTTTGTTTTTAATAAATTCTTAAAAGAATTATGTTAAAAAAAATTAATAATCGTTATTGGTTCCAAACGCTCTTCTTAATTTAAATCACTTGAATCGAAATTATTTTAGTTATAAAAATTTATTCAAACTTTATATAAAAAGATTTTACATATTATTATAGATGTTTTTTTACACCTTTGCATGAAATATAAATATATTTTTTTTGAGAAAATATATGTGAGTTCCATTGTTAAATATAGTTGTTCGACAAACCCCAAATTCACTTAAAACCCTAACCCTCGTTTAACCATTAAAACTTATTAAACCTAAAACTTGTGAATATATATATATAGGTGCATTGTGAAGGAATACGTTGGAACTACGCTTATTATTATTTCTTGTAAAACGTCATTTACATACATATTGATCATGTGAGTATTCCATACCCCCTTTTCATTTTATTTCACACTTTGGGGTGAAACATGTTAACCTATACTTTGCATTGTAAACTTATTTGAGACTTGTAAACTTTATGGCAATTCATCATGTTAAGTTGTGGTTAGTTGAATTTATGTGGTTACCATGTTATGGCGTTATATGTACAATCATTAACTATTGCTAGCCCAGCGAAGTCATAGATCTATGGGTAAGACAAGCCTGCTTGGTTGATCCAAGTACACTTAGCTGATCGTATATACTTTTAACGTTTGAGACTTGTAAAACATTGTCAAGGTTTGATTGTTGCATTGTTCATAGCATCCCTAATCACTATATATTCACTAACTTATGACTTGAATTGCCATCTTTTATATGTACTTATGTATTAAAAACTATGGAATGCTCACCAACATTATTGTTGACCCTTTATTTTTAACATGTTTCAGGAAATGCCCAAGTTTGATTTTCTACACTTTGAAGCTTGCATCTAGGAATGGACCTAGACTAATAAATAAGATAGAATGATTTATTGCATTCTATGTTATGTTTTTGTTTCCTTTGAAACTTATGATTGTAATGTGACAATTTAAAACTTATGTTTAAACTTTATTTGGTTTATTAATAGCGTTATGTGGCTATGAACGATCTTAACTCTCACTCCTCGACGTTTCCGCCGTCAAGGTTGGGGTGTGACAATATATATATATATAAAGAGTGTTTTATTATTTTCTATATACTTCAGGCTATACATGAATATTGGGTTTTATACTTGAGTGAGTTTGTGTATGCCGCATTTGCTTGGGTATGGGGGGTTTATCGATAACCAACGCCGAACCGAGAACACGAAACCGTACGACCACGTTATTAGTATTTAATATTGATTATATATTAAATAAAATTCAGGTTAATCAGAGACCCAAATCTTTTGTGCTTACATTACCTTGTTGTTGTGCATTCAAGGTGAGTTTACAGCCCCACTTTTACTTTATACTCTCTTTTGGGGGAGAGAAACATGCTGCTTTCACAAACATTACATTACATTAGATTTCGTAATACTGCATATACCTGATACTATGGTGTTGTACTACGCCCTTCGGACCGTTAATATGTTAATAGCGAGGTGATTGTTAGTAGATCTACTGGGTTTGACAAACCCCACCCGGGCTAGTCGCGCTAGCTTGACTGGAGGTCAAACGGGTGAATGGTTAGCCTGTTTTACAGTGTTGTGGTCTGGTATCCACAGCCGGGGCATTCATTATATTATTACTGTCAGCTCGGTCGCGAAATTCATACACATAGTGACTTGTTGTAGGCTAGCTACCTACTTATATGCCTTGATTACTTAATCTGGATTTCATTACTATTACTTACTGTTTTCTGATAAACCTGTGAACTCACCAACCTTGTGTTGACACTTTAGCATGTTTCTTTCAGGTTCTTAATCGAGCACGACTAGGATCATCACATCATATCATTCATCATTTATTGGGTCGACAAAGAACAACTGCATTTTCTACACATTATACTTATCTGGTTTTGCGCGTGTTTGCGCCGTTTGAATTATGAATTTATACGCTTCCGCATTACTTTCATATTTTTACTTTTAACTCTGATTTTAGAAATTTTAATTTAAATAAGAAATTATGTTTTGTAACTATTGCGTCGTTTGGTGTAACTAATGGCTGAGATCCTGGTATGTCACGCGCCTAACGGTATTATTCTGTTTGTGGAAATTGAGGGTGTGACATGAAGCAAGTTGAAGATGGCATTTTCATAAGTCAGTCAAAGTATGTTCAGGATATACTCAAGAGGTTTAACATGACTGATTGTAAGATTGCTAAGACACCCGTAGCTAGAAACCACTCCCTTGGACCTGATCTTGAGGGGGAGTGTGTAGATGAACATTTATACAGGGCTATGATTGGGTCTCTTATGTATCTTACAGCTAGCAGGTCTGATATCATGTTTGCTACATGTATTTGTGCAAGATATCAAGCCAACCCTAAGATGTCTCACCTCATCACTGTCAAAAGGACTTTAAGATACCTCAAAGGTGCTTCAACACTTGGTTTATGGTATTCAAAGAATCCTGACTTCAATCTGTATGCTTATACAGATAGTGATTATGGTGGTTGCAACATGACTGAAAAGTCTACATCTGGGGGATGTCAAATTCTTGGGGGAAGGGTTGTCTCATGGCAATGCAAGAAACAATCCTGTGTGTCTGCATCAACTGCTGAGGCTGAATACATTGCTGCTGCAAGTTGCTGTGCTCAAGTGCTTTGGATTCAAAATCAAATGCTAGACTATGGATTTAACTTCAAGGAGACTCCTATCCACATAGACAACAATAGTGTTATCTCTATCACTGAGAACCCTGTGCAGCACTCAAGGACCAAACACATCAATATCAGGTATCATTTAATAAGAGATAACTATGAAAAGGGATTAATTAAACTAGTCAAAGTTCATACAGATGAACAATATGCTGATCTGTTTACAAAAGCTTTTAATGAACAGAGATTTAAATATCTAATATCAGCTATTGGGATGATTAACTTTGAGTAGATCTTTTCTTAAAACTAATTCTAATTATTTTTAAAAATATGTGTGTCCTAAGTTGTCTAGTTCATCACTTTCATAAGCTCATGTTTTCTTTGGATATCAAATCCTTTTTGAAGACTTTCCTTAGATTCTTGAAAATTTTCTGATCCTTCGGAAGATATATTTTTACCTTCGGAAGAAAATCATGTCTTCAAAATAAATAATTGTCTAAGAAATTTTACCTTCGGAAGAAGTCTAAGTCTATCTTCCGAAGCTTAAATACTTGTCTCAGACACTTATTTGTTTTTTAAGGACTTTTTCCTTCCGAAGCAAAATTAACTCTCGGAAGCTTTGTTGTTTTATATACAAAGCATTCAAGTGTTTATTTCTCTTCCGAAGCAAAATTTTCAAGACTCTCAGGAAATCTTCCGAAGTCATTTTAGCTTCGGAAGCTTTTTCATTAAAACTTCCGAAGATAATTTACCTTCGGAAGCTTTTCGAATTCACAGAAAACTACTTCTTGAGCAAAAGTAAACTACTTTTTCAGAGGTGGGACCGACTTTCGGATTTCAAAGTTTATCCTCTTTCATTAACTTTGGTTCAAATCCCTTTTCACATAAATACCCAACGGTTTCCCCTCTTCCTCACTATCTTCTTCAATTCTACTATTCCTCAAACCTAATTCCCAAAACCGCCTTTGCTTTTTACCTTTCTTCAACCTTAAGCTTCTCAAATGGCCAACCTTAACCGCAGAAACAACCCAGATTTCTCCATGCAACTTCACAGGCAACACAACCAGGTTGCTCTGTTAAGCTCTAAGAAAGATGAAAGTTTCTCAGAGATTTGCCAATTCTTAACTCTATCAAATTACTTCACCTCCCTAACCATTGATCCTACTCTGTATGAGGATCATTTGCTTGAATTTTGGAAAACCTGCCAAGAGGTCATCATGGATGGGGAGAAGGCACTGTCTGTCACAATGCAAGGGAGGACAATCTTCATCACTCCAGCCATCATCAACACTCATTTGCAGCTGGATGATGAAGAAGGTGAGTTGTCCTTTCCAAAGGAAGTTGTCAATCATTCTTTGAGCAGATGGGCTATGAGGGAGATTTCTCTGTAAAGACCTTCAGGAAAGGAAAGGTCTCATCCCAGTGGAAATACCTACTCCATGTGGTTATCCACAGCTTGTCAAACAAGCATGGAGGGTGGGACCAAATTCCTGAGGATCTCTCCTTCATAGTGCATGGAATGGTTCAGGGGGTCAAGTTCAGGTCTCTCAATTTGTCTATGCCAATTTACTTACTAACTTGGACTCCTTAGAGTATTATATGTTTCCTAGATATGTTCAACACATTCTTCACTGTGAACTGGGCTCACAGTTGAGGGAAACAGATAATATTCTTAAATTGGGACAGATGAAGCCCGGCATCTTTAAAATCATGAAGAAGCCAACTGTAGGCTTCTCAGGGGTAGAAACAGCCCTTGTCCCCAAAATGTTAGAGCTCATTGCTCAAGATGACAACCTAGCAACACAAGCTAATGTTGAACCCACACCTTTTATCTTTTTACCACTAAAAAGGCCTCAAGTAACCCTCACCTACCAAAGAAAATCCAAACAAATCCCTGCTCAAGCTATTGAGTCTGTGCAAGTCCCCATATACTCACCTTTACAGGAGGAAGTGGACACTAGAGCTCCCACTTCTCCTAAGGAGCAAACCACTCCCATCTCTTCAACTATCAAGGCTGAGGTTCCTCATGCTCACCCTGATAAGCTCACAAGCCCAACAGCCTTAAGCCTTCACTCTGAGTCTCAATACTCAAGTGAACAACCTTCAGGGAACAATTACCATCCCCAACCTTTAGATTTAAATCAACCCATTCCCAACCTATCCTTCTATACTGATGAAGACTTAGGATTCAGTGAGTATCATGAGTCTCTCTTCTCTTCCCCTACTCAAAGAGAGATGAGTACTCCTGAGTCTCCTCAGTCTAGCCCACATCAGTCACCTATCACTGAGGTGGACACTTCAGAACCTGTTCAGGATGTCCATATGGAAGAGGCTCTCACTTCTGCAAATGATTACATTATTAAGACCTCAACCATGGCAACTCAGCCCACTGACATCTCAACTGAGATTGCCAGTGAGCAGAGGAAAACCAGCAGCCAAGAACCTCTAGTTGGTGGTGAGAGAGAGGACTTTGATCCAATCATCTCATCCTCCAATGATTCTTCTGATGAAGAAGAGGGGAATCTGAGACTAATGGTGCACAAATTGTCTAAAACACACTTACCTAGTCTCAAAGGTCAGTCACCTTGAATCTCAGGTGACTACCTTACACAACAGGGTCAATGATTAGCAACTTGAGATTTCATATCTTAAGGAAAAACTAGCTGGGAGACCTTTAAGAAGAGCTCAACCAGGAACACAAGAAACTGTGGATGTGATTGATTTATCCTCCAGCTCACCTATGCAAGTGGATGATGCTACCAAAAAGGGGGAGAAAGTCATTGTAGCCACAGAACCTGGGAGTTCTTCACAGAGAATAGACATTGAGGACTCACCATCCTCACTTGCAATTGTGCATTCTCAGCAACTTCCTCAAGTTCACATTAATGTGGACTCTATAGACTCTATCATCAGGAGTCTCTTTGAGGAAGGTATACCAAGGGCTGTGTCATCCCCACCTCAAGGAACTTCAAACTACATCATAAGGTGGAGGTATGATGCTGATAGAAAAGTCCATATTCTTCACAGAGTTCAAGGGCAACAAAAGTATTTAACTTTCAAAATTTGAACTTCTATGAATGTCTGGATCTAGTCAATATGCCACTTGTCAACCAAGCAACTCAAGACAAGCTGCAGATTGGCTCAAAGAATCCAAGACAGGATCACTGTAGAGTTTAGCTTAAGAAGGAGACTTAGGCAATCAGGTAATACCATCGGTCAACTGGATGTTGAGGTGGACCCTAAGATTAGTTTCATAGGAGAAACCTTGACTGAAGGCCTAGTGACAGAACCCGAGACCCCTGTCTCATCATCATCAACTGCTGTAGAGATCCACATTCCCTCTGAGACACCTGCTGGTGAAGGTGTTTCTCAGCCTCTCTCTGGCTAAAGCATGGATGCTACACCAAGAAATGAAGGCCAAACCTCTATCCACCCTGAGTCACAAAGGTCTGTGGGCGACAAAGGAAAAAGGATTTTGACTCCTGAGGAAATTGAGGAGGAAGAGAGAGAGAGGAAGAGGAAGCTAAGGGGAGAAAGTTCCTCTGGGTCTTCAGGTTTTATGCAAGCTGCAATCAGGGCTGCCCCCAGATCAAATACTCAAGATGATGAGTTGAGGGCAGTCAGAATTACTTACCTGCAGACCAGGAACTATGACATTGATGAAATTATTTATCTCCCCTTAGAACAACTAAATGAACTGGCTGACATGGAAGTGTCAAGAGAGATGAAAGAAAAAAAAGATGCAAGGTTACTTCTCCAATTCAAAGAGGAGAAGAGACAGAAAAGACTCTACAAGCATGCTCCTACTCTCTCCCCAGTTCAAGAAAGCCCTGTACAAGAAGATGTGGTTCAACAAGAACCTTAGGTAGACAAAGAAGAAGATAGGATCAAAATGATCAACTACCTGAGTGCCACAGGCTTCTATCAGGCAGATGCACTTCTTCCCTTGTCCTATGACTTTGTTGAGTTTGAGTACTTAAAACAACTTGAACTTGAGTTAGTCAAGGAGAGAAAGAAAACTAAGAAGAAGCTAAGGGAAGAAGCTGCAAAGTCAAGAGCCATCATCCAAAAGAGTATGAAGAAGTCTGCTGATAAACAAAGGATGATGAGCTTCTTGAAGCTGTATGGATTCTTCGGAAGGAGACTTGGCCCTATGTCTCTATCCACAATGGATGAGCATATAAGGGTAATCAAGCAGAAGATCAAGAGTGGAGAAGTGATTGACTTACACTCTCTTCCAAGTCAAGTCCCACCTGAAGTGGAGGTTAAGGTTGAACAACCTGAGACAACACAACCCGGATCTCCTGCTGAGCCTTAGCAAGCTTCATCTTCTGATCCACAGCAGGGTCAAACTCCCTCTCCTTCTGAACCTGTAAGGAAGGAACACCCAACTGAGAAAGACAAGGATGATCAACAAGGTGTTGTAGACCAGTCTTCTCAGTTAAAGTCATCTAAGAGGAAGAAGAGGATGGCTTCTAAACCAAAGTCTAAGAAGAAGAAGCCTAAATCATCTACCTCTACACCTCAGGCTGAGTCAGATCAACCTGAGGAAGTGCATGAAGAGGCAGCCCAATCAACTCCAATACAAGTGGCTCCTCTTGCAACTGAGACACCCATCTTATCCTGGACCTTCTCTACCAATCCAGAAAGATGGCATGTAATCAGAGATCAAGGTGTTGAGAATGTCTATACATGGCAAGACATAATCAACTTACCTCTACATGATCTCTTTGAGATGAGAAGATACTATGAAAGTCTGAATGATCCTGACCATCTAATGAAGAAGAGTATGGTCATGATTGTGCTGAAGACTACTAACATCTAAAGATCTTCTAAATGTTTTGGTAGCATCAGCCTAGGGGGAGTTTGTAAGGATTCCTTTAAGTCTGATGCAAACCAAAACATCCAAAGTCTCTCTGCAAGCAATGCACTAAAGAACTGAAGTAGAATTGCTTCGGAAGTTTTACACCATGCACTAGAAATATTCTAAGTGTAAAATCTTCCGAAGTCAAGACCAATATCTTCCGAAGCCAAATATGAAGTCTTCCGAAGCCTCAGAGACAAAGTCTTCCGAAGCTTCATCCTATGAAGACAGATTTCTTCCGAAGACTTTTAGTAACATGCTTTATCTGATGTACTGTTTCATAAAGCTGGACACCTTTCCGCTGCATCTTTGTAAAGTCACCATCTTTTATGAGTTGGTGAAAAGGTCCATGCTTTTGGTAACTGTACATTGAGGTGTTGAGTCTGTAATCTTCTACTTTATGTACTTTATCCTTTTTGTAATAGATAAGGATGTGAGCTATGGCATGTCATAGTCACAAGGTCAAAAGGCAGATATGCCTTTTGATTCTACAATTGATTTTGTTTGTGTCTAGTCAATTGTATCCAGCTAGCTTTCAAAGTATAGCCGGCTGTAGGTTGTAGTATAAGTATTCCATGTTCTAGTATCTTTCTTTATGCTTTGTAACACTTGTAATAGAACTTGAGAAAACAATATACTGCATCCTTGAAACTCAAATCTCTTGTTCTGTCTCTTTATTGTTACTTGTGTTCTTAGTATCATTATTGTGGTGAATCCAGTTTACTGTTTGATCAAGTTTGGTTAATCTCCTCTTTGTGTTGTTGTGTTGTAATTGTCAAGCCCTTCACCGGTCCTGCATTCATATTGATCCTTCATTATTTAAATTTCATTGTTTATTTATGTTTATATAAATCTTTATATTGATAATTTTTAATTTGTATACAAATAAAAACAATGTGAATTACTCTCATGCACAATACAATACAAAACACATCAACATCAATTCTGAACCCCTTCATATACATTTTTCTTTTGATTTTTCAATTTTATATTTAAAAGGTTAATAAGGTAGTTTTGACACTCTTATAACTTTGATATATTTTAAATGCCCGATTTCTCTTCTTATTTAGTTTATTTGTTAATTAAAAATTACTTATTATCTCTTTTTATTAAATCAAAGAAATTAGCTAAACCACAAGCTACATCTTTATGTTTATCTTCAAAATTGGTTATTATGGCATGTGTCTACACCCATACATATACGTAACACTTTGTTACGTATACGTAACCTTGACGTTTGGTGAGTTTTTACTCTTTTACATATATGTAACTCAGTATTTTTTATATAATTTTAGACTATTGTGTGTTTAATCGTAACTTACATGTAACTTGGCAAGTTACATATGCGTAGCTATGCCTGCATTGCAATTAAACTTTGGTTACGAATACGTAACACGATGACACCAAACCAATTAAACTTGGGTTACATGTGTGGTACAACTTTTCTTGAATAGAATATATGAGTGTTAAAAAAAGGAGTGAGAAAACAAGAAAGAGAAGAATGGATTAGAAGATATGAAAGAGAATAATGATTAGTAGGGAGGTTAAGAAAATTCATCTTCTTAAAATATCCTTATAGGGTGTAACACTCTAGGCAAATCCCACATCAGCCGTGGACAGGAGAGATTCCTGGTTCATAAGGAATGTCTGGTCTCTAACATCATCAACGCGTTTTGAGCGTATTGACTGTGGATGAGAGGAGAACTCCACAGTTATATGTGCTCAGGTGGCAACAATCCAGGGATGGGTGACCTCTCTGGGCAGTTTTCACCGGGGCAACCAAAAGCAAATCTATGAGCTTCTCGTGAGCAAAGCGGACAATATTTGTGGTATGAGGGGCGGGGTGCTACAGAATGGTATCAGAGCCATTCCTGTGTCGTTCGGGATGGTGGGGCAAACCTCATCAAGAATGATGAGTCCCCGGGGGTGTGCAGAGTGACACCTTAGGCAAATCTCACATCCATAGATGGGATGGTGGGGCAAACCTCATCGAGGGTGATAAGTCCAAAAGGGGGGGGGTGTTTGTAACACTCTAGGCAAATCCCACATCAGCCGTGGACATGAGAGATTCCTGATTCATAACGAATGTCTGGTCTCTAACATTATCAACGTGTTTTGGGCGTATTGGTTGTGGATGAGAGGAGAACTTCACAGTTAAGCATGCTCAGGTGGCAGCAATCCGGGGATGGGTGACCTCCTTGGGAAGTTTTCACCCGAGCAACCAAAAGCAAATCTGTGAGCTTCTCATGAGCAAAACGGACAATATTGGTGGTATGAGAGGCGGGGCGTTACATAGGGTTTAATTAAGGCTTTTAGTTACTTATTATTTACAAAAAAATATTTCTGTTAATATTAGCCATTGATTAAGTTTGATCAAGGATTAAATTTTGGTTATCATGATTTTCACCTATAAATATGATTTTCATTTGAACGGTCCTCTATATATATGTAAATGTATATATGCGTTTTATAAGAACCATGCATATTTTAAGAATTACGATGAACTGTTTAACTCTTCTATTATTTATTATATCAATTAATCAAAACAAATAAATTTTATATACATTTATGACTTGTTTTTTAGAAACCGGTGTGCTCTGTTAAAAAGTGACCAAACACCAAGACCACAAAGCACTTGAATGAAAACAATAATTTTATTTTTATTAATAGGTTAGAAAAATATGTTTTGCATTGTTGAACAAAAAAATAGTTATTAATGAAGATTTAAAAATTATAATATCATATTTTAACTTTTAGGCAAGTAAGAAAACCATAATTTGAAAATAAAACAAAAGAAGTAGAAATATTTTTTTTGAAAACAAACAGAAATAAAAATTCTTAAAAAGTTACAATTATAACAAGTAATCTAGATTATTATTTTACGACCTATCATGGTTACACCTGTTACGGAGTATTGGGAGAAGGAAAGCTGAATTCCAACAACAATTCTAACATTTTACTTGATGTGGGTAGAATCGGTATCCAATGGCCAAGAGAAAAGAAAGAAGCTAGAAAGAAAGTTTAAAGAGAAAATTGTTTGAAAATCGAAACAACTAGTGTTAAGCCTCCATCGCGTTGCGACGGGGAGCGTAAAACCGTGTCAAGTAGCACCAATAACACACCACTATCAGTGTCCACTAACATCGAAAAAACTTATATTAATAACAATAAAAAACAGAAAAACAAAACGAAACGAAAAAGTCTAGTTTTTCCCTCGCGCTACACGGTGGGAATTTTGTCGTTTTTCTTTGTACTATGTAGCGTTAGCGTGTTCATTATCGTTATGGCTTGTCGAAAAACATACAATCGAATACCAAAATCTTTAAATCGTCCTAGTAACGTTAAACCACACCAAAAATACATAAACCGCCCTCTAAAACCAAAAAACCGCGCAATAAAAGAAAACAAAACAACCAAAAAAATACCAAAACCGCTCAAAAATTACCAAAACGAACAAACCGCCCTAAAAAAATACAAAAAACCGCCCAAAAGATGCAAAGAAAACCGCCCAAAAAGATGAGTACAACCAAAATATGCACAATATACAACTTAATATGCATAACAAAGTTGATAATTAGTATTATTTGAATTTTCTACGTAACTCCGATTAATGTTTAAAACATTACTATAAAGGATTACAAATGAAAGTTCGAAAAAACACAAAACACTGCCAACATGGGCTCATGGGTACTCACCCCCACTACCCCCTTTATTCTATCTAACAACTGCAAATTACAACATGCAAAGTAAAAACATGCAAAGAAAGGGTAAAACCCATGCAAGAACTATATGTGTGCGTGAACCCAAAACATGCAGATGGTGCAAACCGGATCTCGATGCTACTTAGCCTTGCCGCATAGCAACGCGTTTTTGGGCATGTCGTATTCTGTATAAAGGCTCTTTTCGTCACTCCAAACCCGAGCGTACAACTGTTGTCCCAAATACTGCTGTGGCCAGTTTGCTGATCTCAAATTCCACATGCCCTTGTTGTCCAAAGACACTAATATAGAGCTCCAAGATTTTGGGTAAACCTGCAAATAAAAAAAAATGAAAGATTCATTAGTAATTAACCCATTTTTAAATGCAATCTAATTCACTATTGATACTACATCACTATATAAGATACCACCAGACAAAAAGGCCCTTTGTGATAATTAACTACACCACATTTTCTAAAGTTGGTGCCTTTGACACCTGCTATTCTACCATCTCAACTTTCAATTTTGATGCTTTGACCCTCTCAACTTTTATAAAACTTTAAAAGATATCATTTGACCCCTTAAGTTTCTAAAGATTCAGTTTACCCATATACATCTTTACTTAGAAAAAGTTAATTTTTTTACGTTCTTAGTACTTGTCAGTGTAGATTTGAGTTCGTATATGTTCTAACGTATATTTTATTCGGAAACAAGCCGGGTCAAATATAAAAGTTTTTCGTGCTTGTTTTTAAGTATGTTTTAAGTTGGTCTACGTTTCGATGTAAATTTTGTCTGGAAATGAGCCTGGTCAAATATAATAAGTTTTCATTCGACGATATAAATTCGAATTACTCTACATTTGCACATAAATTAAGTCTGCAAAAAGTTGAGATGATTGTAATCTATATCTTATCACGCTATAAACGGTCATATACAACGCCGCCGCACGTTCTTATTTTTATGTACGTTTTAAATTGGTCTACGTTTCAAGGTAATACTTGTTTGAAAACGAGTTGGGTCGATTGTAGTCTGTACTTTATCACCCTGATGCGCCATCATAGAGCGCGACAGGTGAAAATAAAACTACTTAACTCAAGAAAGATAAGTGTCTTGTAAAAAATAAAAAAAATAAAAAAATATGAAAAAAAGATAAACAAAACTACAATTAATTTGTTGCTTAAGAGTCAAGAAAGCCTTGAGTACCTGAACTGTGTGTCGCGAGGTAGCATCGTTCAGATTGTAAAACTTCGTCCTCAGTGTAGAATTCCATTGCCCACTACCAAATCTGCATATTGAAGATCATGATAATAAGTATTTTCATTCATGCAAGAAACCAGAAGAAGAAGAAGAAGAAAAAGAAAGTTATACCCGAGGCACCAGAAATCATAACCATCAAGATGCCATGACTGAATGGAGTTCTCATTGTTCTGGAAGACGATTTCGACTATATCATGAAGGGTGAAACCGATTACCGATGGGGTTAGAGTCTCAGGTCCATCAGGGGGCGTAGGTTTGATTGAGTTTACTTTGAATACTCCAGGAATGTTGAGATAGTCAGCAAGCTTCAGTGGTGTGGGTGGGTTGATGTGGGAGACTTTATTCACAGCATACCGAAGCTTTCCGTCGATATTGGCTTGTGAATTAGCAAACACAACTGTTCTGGTTATTGGGATCTTTCCATAGTGAAATGCACCTTGTGGGTTAGGCCTTCCTGCAGTTGCTGTCAAGTTCCATCTGCAAGAAAACCGAAAGGTAAATAGGCTTATGAGTTATGAGAAGAACATATTCGACAATTCGGGAACATACAAATTACAAGATAATAAGTTTAGTTACCTGATTGTTCTAGCCTGCTTCATTGACCAGTGAACCTGATGGGTCGGTGCAGCGGGCAATGGCAAAGAAGCTTTGGCTGTAGAGCCAGTATAGTGAAGAACTCCAGTGGCTGTAATAATCGGTTTTGTGAATCTAGTTGACGCGACGATGAAATAATCTTTCGCGGGAGCTTGTAGGTTGACCAAGAAAGATGCAGATTGACCAACATGAAGGTCAAGTGATTCATAGGATTCTTGCAAAGTATGGGCTCCTTCTACTTCAACCAATGTCAGTTTATGCCCTTGGATCCTGAAATTTATTGAAGTTGTCAATGCCACATTTGCCACCCTAAACAAGTACCACTGACCTGAAATCCAACAAAATGAAAAAAGTAAACATAAAAACACATATCAGATCAAGTTTATAAAATCACACACTGTACCGAAGGGTATCGCGATAGTTCAATACCTGATTCGCCTGTGAAAGATGTAGCATCAGGACTCCCATTAATAAGTAGACCATCAGGCTTAGGAAGAGCTTTCCCTGAGTCCAGTATCTGTCTTAAAGTCTGCAAAAATGGAAACTTTAAGTTCCAAAAGCTTAAATATGTTTGAAAACTTGATATGTGACAAACCTTGTGATCGGCTTTCCACCAGTCGCTGACGAGTAGAGTGAACTCAGCAGCAGGTTTAAGATACGGGACAGAAATCGCGGGCATTGCTTTGATGTTAAACCCACCAAAAGCGCCTACAGCTCGATGCATACCGAGTGAAGCAAAATAAGAATAGGTTCCAATCTGATCTTTCACTTGCATATGATAAGTCCACTGTGAATTCGGAGGGATCGGGCAGTTTGTTCCCAACACTCCATCTTGCCATGAAGTCTTTCTTTGTTTTATCCCATTCCTGTTGTCACATTTCTTAAGTTTATAGATCATGTACACGAATCAAAATCACTCCGAACAAAAATGCAGCTAAAATACCACATACCATGTGATGAGGAACGGCTCGTCGAGCTTATTGACAACAGTAACAATTACGTTGTCATTAGTCTCGCACTCGATAGTGGGGCCTGGAAATAATCCATTGATAAGTATACCCTGCAGTAGTTATATGCAAGAAGATGTTATTCGTTAAGCGTGTCTTTTTCGTTATAAACATGATAAACATCACACGAAAGCGATATATGTTGTGAAGAATTTACCCTTTGCGGAACACCAAGAGGCGAAATCTGTCCATATGTAACTACCAAGTTGAAAAATCTGTATGGGTCTTCAGCCTTCACACATAATACACAGACCCAAGCCAATAGTCCTACATAAAATGACAGCAAATTGGCCTGCTTCATGTTATCTAACACCTGCATTTTTTCTAAATCGATTAACCGATATCCAATATCTTAGTATGGATCATCTTCACATTGCATTCATCATTCATTCATTCATTCCATTGTCAATAATGAGATATGACACATGAATCTGATTATAATGTGTCACTGTAGCAGATTAATTATGCATACATGATACATGAAACCCTTGAAAAGTGTAATGAAATACTTACAAATCTGAAAAAGACAGTGCCAATATGAACTTATAGAGTGAGTGATCAGTAGCAGATGATAGTTGATGATGAGATGCAACACCATAACCTGGACTATTTATAATATGAAACACTTGTGATGGAGTGAAGTTCATTGATGAAACCCTTGAATCCCGCAATGGAAGACGGAAGAATGATTAAGGTAAATCAAGTTGAAGCATGGGAGACTTATGTGGATCGGGTCGGATTGAGGCTTCTCCTGTCATAGAGTACTACTAAGGATAAGTGGTGTCACATTCTGCATGAGTTCACACTTGTGTGAAATTGTAATATTAAGATGTACTTCATTTCTATATGAATCCATCCTTTTAACTTCATAAAATGATTACTTAATCCGGTTAGGTTTCGAAAAACTTCACGTAATAATAATCAAGTTTGTAAAGTTTTCAATAAGTTTAGTTTAAATTGTTTTTGTTTTAGTGAAGTCATGAGTCAATTTTCACTATTGGTTCCTATGATCCCATCCAATATAAAATATTTAACAAATGTTGTTAATATTTTTTTAAAATTTAACTTAGGCAAAAGATGTGTAAGAGAGTACATTAAGGGTTGGCCTCATAACCTCCACCTTTATGAACCTAATGGCAAAAGAACGATGAATTTCATCCTTGATCAATTTAGGGACTGTGATCTATTTCTCATCAATAAGTAAGGCCATTAATTTGATGATTAATAATGTTATTATTCATGATGCCATGAAAAATAATGAATTTTAATCTCCATCCAAAGACCATCGGAATCTAATAAACACTATATAGACGTCTATTTAAATGAAAAAAGTGTATTAAGAAAAATGTTATTCCTTAATTTAGTAAAATATTACTTTTTTAGCTTAATATTGAAAATTAGTCTTATTTTTTTTAATAAACTATGACGCTATTTAACGAGTTTTACCAAAATAATGTTGGTGGAAAAAATAATTACCAAAATAGATTATTTAAAAAATATTTACTAAAATGAGTGTTTTTTTTAATTTCTTATGTAGTAAATTACTCGTGATCCTTATGCTTTGTATGAATTTCACCTTTGTCTAGCTTTTTAAAATTCATTGTGCGATTGACCTATATACAAATTGAGACTGATTGAACCTTGGAGGCAAAGACTGTATCATGTTTAAAATCAACAATAATTAGAAAAATTTTCTAGAGTTCTAGTAACGGGTTAAAATCAACAAATCATATCGATTTATAGGAGCTTTTGTTGTTTGGCGTCATGCAACAACGCCACTTGAAGTTTATAAACATTGCAAAGGCTTTTATTATAGGATTGAAATTATTTCATCGATGACCCAACTTAACCAAGCACCATTGCAAGAGAGCTATTTTTTTCAAATCATCCATTTTAGTAAATGTTTTTTCTATCAACACCATTGTGAAAAAAAACCCTCCTATTTAAGTTAATCATGCCCATTGCCCATTAATGTCTTCTATTATCATTAATCTAACAAAGCAATATCTTTATATGTGTGTGAAGATTTATATATCGAAACTCGTATTTAATTAGAATTTGGAATTGAAATTTTTTTCATTCAAAATAATGTTTTGTTGATTACCGGATTGAATTGGAATTGGCTAGCGGCTCAGTTTGTTCCCTTTTACCTTTTATTTTGATTAAAAAACCTTCTAATTAGATATATTATGTTATTCTAAATCTAGAGATTTCTGTTAACGTGAGTAATCTTGATTAAGATCATTTGTTTATTAATTGGCCTTATGAGGCCTAAATTTAGGTTGCATAATATGTTTGCTTATTCAAGATAAGATACTTATTTACCTCCCTTTTTAACCCATTGTCATTTCTAATAATACTTTTAAAAATATTAGTTAACTTATCATTCAATGATTTAGTTTTTTAATATATAGAATAGATTTTCTGTGCTTATTTACTTAACTAAATTTACTATTTTATGTGTTACACTTCAAGAATGGAATTCGCTTTTGTTTAATTAAAAAAGTTAAGCCGTTTATTATTTTATTACTATTAAAAAGACACTTAAATAATCCATCTCGAAAGCCATAAAATAATAACGGAGCACAAAATCTAGAACGTCATTGATTATGTCATGGATTAGTTTAATATATAATAGACTTCGGGGTATAGGTTTGTTTGTGTTAAAAGCAAATTAAAATAGGTTGTGTTAATAAATTTTCTTTTCCGTCTCTATGCATCACATTCTTTGTTCGAATATCTTGATAAGATATTGAAATGAGAAAAACTATTTATAAACTAATGCTTAGATATTTGTATCTTTAAATTCATATATAATTTTTTTCAACTAATAGCGGCACTGACTATTCAAACACACATGATGAAATACAAAGAAAAAACATCTATATATACTATTCAGATGTTCTCGCGCAAGAACATCAAGTTCCCGCGCGGCAACTTCAAGTTTTCACGTGATGACAATTTTATCCATCACCTTGGAGTTCTCGCATCCTTGTATTTCTCGCATGATTTGAGTTTTTGCATTTCACTTGATATTGTAATTCATAAAGGCTAGGTCCTTACAATTTCCCCTATAGATTATGATATCAAGCTATGTTTGACTTCAGTCACTCATCTTCAAAAATTATCTGATCATCGGGTATTTGTCACTTCAGTCTTCCCCCTAAGCTTTAACCTCCTCTTAATGTATAGCTTCATAAAGGATATCACGTCTAAATCAAGATTATACTGTTATATATTGATTACTTACAACTTAAGATGTATTAGGCATATGCCAGAGGGATCCAACTTCCATTTTGGATTCCCAAAGAACCCGATTCTTTAATCCGATGACAAGATTCTATGACGACGAACTAGATCATCTAAAGTATTCTTCCCCCTATGTAAGATGTAATAAGCCTATATTTTCAGAGCAAGAATACCAAACAATCTTGATTCTTCACTTAATCAACCCGTTCGATCATTGTCCCCATCAGTAAGATAAGATAAGCCCACATTGTCAAGTTTTAATTCACGAACGACCCGAATCAAATGTTGTAGATATAGAATCTTGAACTTGATCAAACATCACAGAAACCCCTTGTTTAAGTAACATGGAGAAGTTTTTACATGAGAAAATTTTCGCAAATGACGGTTACTGCTGCGAAGATTTTGTATAACCTTTTCTCATGAAAAGTGTTCTCATTAAAAAGTTCTCACATGAAAGTTCTCGCATGGAAAGTTCTCGCATGGAAAGTTCTCGCATGGAAAGTTCTCGCATGGAAAGTTCTCGCATGAAAGTTTTCGCATGAAAAAGTTTTCGCATGGAAAAGTTTTCTCATGAAAACTTCTCTCGTGAAAATTTTTTCGCAAAATATGGTTATTTTTGCCAAGTTCTCGCATGATGCAGTTACTCCCGCGAAAACTTCACCCAAAATCGACTTTTATGATTTTGAATCACTGCTACGGTCTGAAATCTTCGTTTTCCACCAAAAGTTGAAGATACCGAGCGTAATGATGTAACAAAGCCGATTTCATATGTGTTCACCCTCGGTTTCACATTCTTCTCCTTCGAAACCGGTCCAAAGTCGATCTAAACCATTAGATCTTCAACCTCCATGTTTAACGTCTTAAACGGATGAAATAAAACGGAAGTGTGCGTGTGTGATATCAAGAGCAACACCTTGCTCTGATACCAAATGTAAAGACCTCGTCACGATCGATTTCACATATTGTTGTACTTGATAATCAAATAAAACGGAAGTGTGCGTGTGTGATATCAACGAACTTCAAACAAACTCAATCGAATATTATTAATCAAAGATTACAATACCAAAGGAGTTTACATCATTTAAGCTCGATCCACCCGAGGTGAGCTCCCCTCAGGTGGCCTATCACACATCTCTCTGCTCTCTCACCCTTAGAGTATCTTTACAAATGAACACATATGATAAAATACAAAGGAAAAACATCTATATATACTATCCAGATGTTCTCACGCGAGAACATCAAGTTTTCGCGCGTCAACTCCAAGTTTTCGCGCGTCAACTCCAAGTTTTCGCGTGGCAACTCTAAGTTTTCGCGCGATGACAATTTTATCCATCATCTTGGAGTTCTCGCATCCTTGTATTTCTCGCATAATTTGAGTTTTTGATTTTCACTTGATATTGTAATCCATAAAGGCTAGGTCCTTACACTACCACATCACCATCACTTAATATGAAGCAACATGGCATTTTTTCAATTTCTCCTATATTTGATCTCTTGACCCAGATAAGTACATATCAACTTTTATACCTTCTAAACATCCACATTTGTCTAAAAATTTCCTTCTTCTTTTCCTATTTTAAACTTTTTAGATTACCATATCCATTCACATCTTCTTCATTTGCATATTCTTCTTTCCTATTTTCTAATCCATCATCGTTGTTTCTATTGGGGTGTAATGGGCGTTGGCAACGTGTTAGATAATGATTATGAAGATGAACCTCCTATGTAATGCTCTCTAGATGAACCATTATGTGATGATAATTTTGATCTCCTCGTTGGTAACTCTACTTTTTTATGTTTATTGTGATAAGCAAGGAACAACCCTTTGATTGTTCTATTTTTTTTGAAATATGTGATTATTAAATATTCCTTTCAACAATTCGAAGAAAGTTAAGCTCCTTCACATTAATCTCCTTCTTTCATTTTTTTCATCTTCAAAATCACCAGTGGTGGGGAAATGTATGTTGATAATGCTTTAATGGAAGACTATGAAGATGAGGATCCCATTTTATTTATACAGCGGACAACTACATTGGTGTAATGTATGTAATTTTGTTAGTTCATATTTTAGTTTTCTTTTTTCTTACATTTACAGGAACTATTTTTGAGTGTAACTACATTGGTGTAATGTATGTAAGTTTGTTTGTTTATACATTTTTTATTGTTACGTTAATAGATAAAAAAGACCAAAATACCATTGCACTTAACTGACAAAACTAACAGGGTTAGTGGTTAGCGTCCGTAATTCTTATGAGATACAATATCAGGGGCTCATATGTTAAAATATTCCTTTTTGGGTAAAATGAGTTATAATGATCAAACCACAGGGGCCAAAGAATATTTTACTCAATTTTCTAATATGATATTAACACATTAACCTATGTGTTAGTAGTTTGATTTTTCTCAGTATTTTAACACACTTGTAGAAGATTGTTCTGATTTTTTTAACATATTTGTAAATAATTTAATGAATACTTTAGCATATGTTTTTCATTAGTTTAACCTATGAGTAAAAGGATACTTCTAAATACTTTAACATGAGTAAATATAAAAATCATATATGTAATAATTAATTAAACAAAAGTAAAATATATTTAATTTGGAACATCTACTTGATTTATGTTGAACCTCTATGTAGACAATCAAACCCTTACTAAATATCAATAAAACACTTTACATTTAAAATTTTAATATCTTAAGCATACAAAATAATTAAATCAGACTAAATATATTATTAAACCAAAAGCAAAGCAAAATAAATGCAACTAGTATACTATAACTATTGATTCTGATACAAATTGTATCATTTTTTCACACACTCAATTTTCACAAATGGGGTTTTACCGTTTGGGCATAATTGGAAGTACACAAAATAATAATTTGGTAACCACCACATATAATTAAATTATTCTTAAATTCACTCAAGTCTTTTCTATTTCCTCTCATCTCTCTCATCTCTTCAACTTAAAAAATTATAAAATTAAATTATTTTCATTTTTGGTTTTACAATGAATGATTAGTTTATTTTTCTAGTTGACGTATGTTTATATAAGTTCCATTTACATATATTTAAGTAAGTCACATTTACGTATATGTAAGATTGTTACAAGAAAGGCTAGCAACAGATGAGTTGTAACCGTACCCCTACCAAAAATTGTTTAAAAAATCTATCAAAATAAAAAAGAAAATACTTTCTTCATATGCGTAAAATAAAATAATACAATACAAAACAATAAGTACACAATTTTACATATGTATCAACAGTGTTACGCGTATGTAACAACAGTGTTACGCATATGTAACATCAGTGTTACGTGTATGTAACAACAGTGTTACGCGTATGTAACAGCAATGTTACGCGTATGTAACAACAGTGTTACGTGTATGTAACAGTTGTGCTAAGTATTCATTTGTTCAGTTTTTTCTTGATGACCTAGATAACATTTTTTCATCCTATTGATCGTCATCTTCATAGCTATCAAACTTACATATATGTACATCACGAGTGGGTACATATATGTATCTTATCCGGAAATCCATTTTCCATCTAGTTCATCACCATCTTCATTAGGGTTACGTACACATAACAGAGTTCATATTCATCATCTTCTCATCTTGATGTCCAGTTCCATCCATATGTAGCCCTAGCCGCCACCCGCTTTTAAGATACATCTTCATTATCTTCCTCTTGATTGTTAGTTTTGATTGATTAACAATTTTAATCAAACTATTACTGGTGTTGTTATGGTGTTTAAAGGCGATTTTGGCGTTCGTAGGTGATGTTCAAAGTAGAAGAACCATTGACGGAAGAAAGTGGGTGGTGACAATGGTGTTCGAAGGCGGTCAGGAGTGGTAGACGACGGGATAGGGGCTTGTATGGTGGCATAGGAAGATGGAAAACAGTGGTGGCATGTGATGGCGATGGTGGCATGAGATGGTGGTGATGATATGTTGATGGTGATGATGGTAGTGCTCTAATTAATATTATGGTGGTAGAATTTTTTAGAGACGATAGAAATATGGAATTCAAAATTCAATTATGGAGATAATAAATGAATTCTAAATAATAGATAGTTACCAAAATTAAAAGGGTGTCAAATAATATTACTAGCCTTTTAAATAAAAATGAAAAAAGTTTAAAAGAAAATTTTTGATTGGTTAAAAGTGGTTTTCATGGTTTTCAATTATAAAGGTGGTTTTCATTTGTTCCCTTCACTATATATAGATAGATAGATAGATATAGATATATAGATAGATAGATATATAGATATAGAGATATAGACAGATAGAGATATAGACAGATAGAGTATATATACATAGATATAATATTATACATATAGATATATATAGATATATCTAGATAGATATATATCTATCAGATATATTATAGATATACTATACTAGCTAGATACATATATATATATATATAGATATATATATATATATATATCTATATATATATACATATATATATATATATACCTATATATATATATACATATATATATATATATATGTATGTATATACGTATGTATGTATGTATGTACGTATGTATGCATGTATGTACGTATGTATGCATGTATGTACGTATGTATGCATGTATGTACGTATGTATGCATGTATGTACGTATGTATGTATGTATGTACGTATGTACGTATGTATGTATGTACATATGTACGTATGTATGTATGTATGTATGTACGTATGCATGTATGTATGTACGTATGCATGTATGTATGTATGTATGTACGTATGTATATACGTATGTACGTATGTATATACGTATGTACGTATGTATGTATGTACGTATGTATGTATGTACGTATGTATGTATGTACGTATGTATGTATGTACGTATGTATGTATGTACGTATGTATGCATGTACGTATGTATGTATGTATGTATGCATGTATGTATGCATGTATGTATGTATGTGTGTATGTATGTATGTGTGTATGTATGTTTGTGTGTATGTGTGTATGTATGTATGTATATGTGTATGTATGTGTGTATGTATGTATGTATGTATGTAGGTATGTACGTGTGTGTGTAGGTACGTGTGTGTGTAGGTATATGTATGTATGTGTGTATGTATGTGTGTATGTGTTGGAGCATATATTGTCATATATAGTGTGTCCGTCATTTGTCGAATAGTCTAGACTTAATGTAATAAACCTGATATGTTGTAAACACATGAAACTGGGTCATTCGCAGGAGCATATGCGAATGAGACTCAGTCGTGCGACTGAGCCATACTAATGGGCCAGTCGTGCGACTGAGAGATGCGATTGGGTCATTCGTAAGACTGAACCATAAGTATGGTCCAGTCGCACGATTGAACCATACGCATGGTCCAGTCGTACGATTGAACCATACGCATGGTCCAATCGCACGAATGGGCCCAGTCGTATCTAATATGGGTCGAAGCCTATATATACCAGTTTCAATGTGTAGAGAGATTCAGGGTTTGGGGAGGGAGTCTACCCGGGGCCTAGGGCTGCCGAATGAGAGGGGAGGTCATGCTCGATCTCCCCTTGCCAAGAGTCTTGATTCTTATGTGTAACGAGCTTGTAACCGTTAGGTTTTATCAATGAAACCATTATATTATAGTTCGTGTTATTGATTGTCTCTTGGTTTTTGCTGTTGTTTATCCTTCCGTCAAGAACATGCTCGGATGTTTACCGATCCAGTGACTTCACAATTGGTATCAGAGCCGGTTACTGCTGGAATGATCTAACAATCATTCTAGCAACCCGAGCTCTTGATTTCTGGATCAAATCTCAGATCTTGACAGTAAACCCACTTCGTGTTCTTCGTGTTTTGCTCAGATTTGGTAATGTGTGTTGTTTTATGTTAAAATCGAACTCGAAACCACGTTCCTATCACCCTTGCGAATCTGATGATGCCTATTTTGTTTCGGTTCATGTTGAATTCGTCAGATTAGGGTTTTGGGCAGCCCTGGCGGCTGCAGATCTGAAAATCTGCGTGTAGACCCGTTCATGCGACTGGGCCATGCGAATGGACCATTCGTACGACTGGGCCATGCTAATGGACCATTCGTACGAATGGACCATGCTAATGGACCAGTCGTGCGAGTGGACCAGTCGTGCGACTGGACCAGTCGTATGTTCAGTCGTGCGACTGGACCAGTCGTATGTTCAATCGCACGAATGGACCAGCCGCATTGACTCATCCGCATTTGTTCCAGACCAAAAAAAAAAAGAGTCTGGAACTGATTCTTGCACAGATTTGAGGATGAGCAAAGCACATTCACCCTGCGGTTCCTTTGTCAAACAAGTTCGATGTATACCCCATTATTCGTCGGACCTCCAGAATAGGTGAATGTATTTGGAACACGAAAGAGAGAAGAGAAGATGTCGGCAGTAAGTGCTGATTTTGTGGGGTAGTCAGGAGCATCTGACTATTTATGGGCAATCAAGTTATATTTATCCGTACAGAGAGGATTCTCATTCTTAGGGGGAATCCATGTATAGAGAGATTGAAGACGCAATCAGAAAGTGATGATGTGAGCCGGTTTCCGATGAAGAATCTACATGCATGCTGATTTGTTTGATATTGTCAGCTGTGGATTGGAACCTTCAACCTTTTGCCCAATACACCGTATGAAGACGCCAAGAGAGCACAACGTTTATATATTGGGATATGCTGAATGTGAGGGGGAATTTCTGCAGGTGTTAATGTTAATCAGGTTAGCCTGTGTGAAGATTGAAGCAATGGAAAACTATTCATGTCATTATCTAGAAAAATCAGTCATATGGGGAATCTTGATGCTATGATGGTGTTCTACAAAGTAAACGAAAGCTATTGTGCCCTAAATTCATTTTCAGGGATATTGTAGCAACCTGACGGATCGGCAACGTTGGCTAATATGGTTTTCGTTTGATTCTATTGACAATCAGAGCAAAGATTGACTGAAGATTGTAAGAGGTGTTATCTACTATTCGCAAGCAAAGTCCAAGGGGGAATTCATTGGAGCATATATTGTCATATATAGTGTGTCCGTCACTTGTCGAATAGTCTAGACTTAATGTAATAAACCTGATATGTTGTAAACACATGAAACTGGATCATTCGCAGGAGCATATGCGAATGAGACTCAGTCGTGCGACTGAGCCTTACTAATGGGCCAGTCGTGCGACTGAGATGCGATTGGGTCATTCGTAAGACTGAACCATAAGTATGGTCCAGTCGCTCGATTGAACCATACGCATGGTCCAGTCGTACGATTGAACCATACGCATGGTCCAATCGCACGAATGGGCCCAGTCGTATCTAATATGGGTCGAAGCCTATATATACCAGTTTCAATGTGTAGAGAGATTCAGGGTTTGGGGAGGGAGTCTACCCGGGGCCTAGGGCTGCCGGATGAGAGGGGAGGTCATGCTCGATCTCCCCTTGCCAAGAGTCTTGATTCTTATGTTGTAACGAGCTTGTAATCGTTAGGTTTTATCAATGAAACCATTATATTATAGTTCGTGTTATTGATTGTCTCTTGGTTTTTGCTGTTGTTTATCCTTCCGTCAAGAACATGCTCGGATGTTTACCGATCCAGTGACTTCACAGTATGTATGTATGTATGTATGTATGTAGGTATGTACGTGTGTGTGTAGGTACGTGTGTGTATGTACGTGTGTGTGTAGGTACATGTGTGTGTATGTACGTGTGTGTGTGTATGTACGTGTGTGTGTATGTACGTGTGTGTGTATGTACGTGGGCGTGTGTGTATGTGCGCGTGTACGTGCGTGCGCGTGTGCGTGCGTGCGCGTGTGCGTGCGTGCGCGTGTGCGTGCGTGACGCGTGTGCGTGCGTGCGGCGCGTGTGCGTGCGTGCGCGTGTGCGTGCGTGCGCGTGTGCGTGCGTGCGCGTGTGCGTGCGTGCGCGTGTACGTGCGTGCGCGTGTACGTGCGTGCGCGTGTATACACGTGCGTGTGTATGCACGTGCGTGTGTATGCAGTGTGTGTGTATGCACGTATGTGTGTATGGACGTTTGTGTGTATGTACGTTTGTGTGTATGTACGTATGTGCGTATGTATGTATGTGTGTGTGTGTGTGTTTGTGTGTGTATGTGTGTGTGGATAGGGTATGGATCAAATGAAATCATAACATATACATATACGTCACACATAAGTTACGTATATGTAACAATATTTTATGCACCATAGTGTTACGTATACGTAACGCTTTTGATTTATGTGTTTGTGTCCGATTTATATGTAATAAATACGTAAATATCGTTTTTAACATTTAAAAAATAGTAAACTTCACTTTTGCTCACTATGGTTTGGTCAAAATAATTGTTTTCCTCTAGACATTTAAAAATTATGAATTTACTTCATGTGGCTTTCCAATTTGTCTCAATAAACTCCAACCCACTAACACCGTTAAAGAAATCCGTTAAAAACAAGGGTATTTTAGTCATTTTAGTAATAGTGGCTAATGATGTAATTTATTTAGACTTTCTTGTTATTTGAAAAAAATAAAGAAACTAAAAATTCAACCCAGATATATATATATATATATATATATATATATATATATATATATATATATATATATATATATATATATATTCTATCTCTCTATTCCATTATCATCATCATCATTGTGACATCCGGTAATTTTCCGTTACCAAACTCCGTTAGTTCCGTTAGGTCTTGCATACATGTGTCGTGGGCACACACTAGTTGTCTTGGTCGTTGAACACTGGTGAATTAATAGTAATAATCTATAATAAACAATAATAATCTAATTAATAATATTGATTATTAGCTATGATTATAGTGGTGCTTGAAGTTATAAAATTTAAATGTTTGTTTTATAAATTTTACACGATAACGTGACACGTGTAATATATATTTATGGTGTTGTGTGACTTATTGTAAATGTCTAGGATTATTATTATTGGTTAATAATACTTGTGTTTAGTACTTACAAACTATTTAAAAAGTATTAGAAAGATTGGTTTTTATAAAAATAATTAAAGGGTTTTACTTTGTAATTGTTCTAAACCTAAAACTTACCTAAAATACAACCCTAATCCCCCCAAACCCCAATTTCGGCTGCAACTCTTCCAAACACCTTCATCCATTACAAATTTGATCCAAGAACACATACACAAGTCGAATTCCAAGTGGTTTCAAGTAGTACAAGTTTGTTTACAAGTGATAATCATCATCAAAGCACATCTAAAGGTTAGTTGATTGGTTGTTTCATAGTTTTTGATGAAGATGAACCCTAATCCACAAAATTTTGATGAAAACCTGAAATTAATGATTGTTAGATAATTATATGATGTTAGTTAGGTTGTATGAATGTTGAATGATGTTGATTATGCAAGAAATCTAGGGTTTGATCATCTAGTTCATACATTGCCATAAGAGAAACTTTTTATTCTTGGAATTCATGATTTGATGATGCTAAGATGTTAGATGTAATGCTTAGATGTTAGTTTATTTGAATTGTGCAAGAAAATCCATGAAATTGTGATGTTGATCATGACTTACTAAAAGTAGAAACTTTTGTGTATGATGTTTGGGAATTTGGATGTTTGGAGATGATTAACATGTTAGATGAATTATGAAACTTTATTAGGTAAAATATTGATGAAATTATCATTGGATTGGATGCTAGAACACTTTTGGGTGTTACTTTCCCAAAAGGGAAACTTTATTTTTGTAGAACTTTGGATGTGATGATTTGGGCATGCTATGATGTTAGGATCATGTTAGATGATTGTGGGATGATGTTTTTGTGATAGAATGTGTAATTGAGTTGTTATGGATGCTTAGTTGATCATGTAGGAATTATAGGTTCTGGTGATCATACATGAGAATGGATTATGGTTAGTGATAGGAGATCATGTATATATTTGGGATTGGAATTGTGGTCACTGTGTATGTTGTTTGGAATGAAACTAAATGATGATGAAGGACACGCGTGCGAATCTGAGGCCCCTACTTAGAAGGATTGGCAGGGTTTAGGATGTGAGGTCGTGAGTAGCTTCACATGGCATGTGGTGCATGATTAGTCTTCGTGTATGAATTATTTATTGTGATGTATTTATATATATATATATATATATATATATATTATATATATATATATATATATATATATATATAAGCATGATGATTGTTTGAGATTTGCATAAGTGTATGATGATCTAATGTGGCATGATGACTTACGTAGAACCTAGGTTGACAATGTGATACGCATGGATAAATTGCATGACACTCTTGTATGTTAAGTGATCATATATGATTAAACTATATTTCAACTAATATGTCACCAACGGGTCAAACGGGTCAACTAGGTTAACCTAGGATTATTGAGGTTCTATGCGTACACGTACTTATGTACTTGTGTGTTCTAGGTAACCTTTGAAGGGTTGTCTTTGCATCTATCACGAGTCTTTTTATTCACTATCATTACACACCAGGTGAGTTCATGCCCCACTCTTTACTTAATCTCTTTTGGGGGAGATAGCATACTGGTAAACTACAAACGCTTTATATATTCAACTTGTGCATAATATTAATATAGTGTTGATATCCTGGAAAAGTCCTCACACTTTCGAATTGTTAATATTGAATAGCGGGGAAATTTGGGTAGTACTACTGGGTCTGACGAGCCCCACCTGTGTGACTCGAGGTCAACTGGGAGCAATTTGTCCTATTGAACATTGTCACAACCTGTTGAGTCGTGACAGGAGGCAACAACGTAACACAGTCAGCTTCAATTGCGAAATCACTATGAGTTAATATTTATTGTTAATGGACTAGCTATCTGTTACAATGCACTACTTTTATATCTCTACTATTAAACTGCTTATGATTGAATATCAACTCTTGAACTCACCAACCATTGTGTTGACATTTTAGTATGCTATTCTCAGGTCATTAACTTGCTTGCCTTAGAAGCACCACACGGATTCACCTTGCATTCTAAGATTTGGTCTTCAAGACATCTTTATTGTTTTTAATGGTTAATGTTTACTCATTTGGTTTGGCGCATGTTTTGCCATAGTATGCATTTATATTCTTTGGGTTGTTTTACAAAACGCTTCCGCACAGTTTTCAAGTTTAAACTTTGGTTGATTTTGTTTTAATTGTGGCATATAGAGTCGTTCTGAGTAACTATTGACTGTGATCCTGGTTTGTTCACACGCCTAGCGGTAAAACTCCGCACGTGGATTTTGAGGGTGTGACAGATTGGTATCAGAGCCACTCCTGTGCCGTTCGGGATGTGGGACATACCTCACCAAGGATGGTGACTTCTCAGGCTCATCGAGGATGATGAGTCCAAACAGGGGGTGCTTGTGACACCCTACACATATCCCACATCGGCCGTGGACAGGAGAGATTCCTGTTTCATAAGGAATGTCCTGCCTCTAATATCAACAACGCGTTTTGGGCGTATTGGCTGTGGATGAGAGGAGAACTCCACAGTTAAGTGTGCTCAGGTGGGAGCAATCTAGGGATGGGTGACCTCCCTGGGAAGTTTTCACCCGGGCAACCAAAAGCAAATCCGTGAGCTCCTCGTGGGCAAAGCGGACAATATTGTTAGTGTGAGGGGCCGGGTGTTACAGGATGGTATCAGAGCCATTGGTTATAGGGAACTAGGTTGCATACACACTAGTCTATAACCGCACACAGTTAGTTAGTTACACGTTGCTTATCCTCTTACTGTATACTCATTGGCATACGCATCACATACACTGCAATATGGCATCTTCATTGTCTTCATCCCCTGTTCGACACACACCGGGAAGGAAACCCGAGGTTCCTATTATTCCTTCGTCATCTACGAGTTATGGTTCTAGACTTCTCGTACTTATACTTGATGTGTACCTCATGGTCGAGCTTATGATAGAGCGGGAGATGACTAATTCTGATTAGGATGCTGGAATAGGAGGATGCTCCATATACGACTAGTGTGATTATAGACACCATATTATACCCCCTACCCTGCACACCTCTTAGGGCTATTGCTGCTTTGGTGGCCTCGCATGATCGACTACAACGAGCGGTTGAGGATAAATTTAAAAGGTGGGAATGCACGACAAGAGCACGACAACAGAGTGTACAAGTAAATGCAAGGATGGTCAAACAGGAGAGATCCAGGCTTTGCCTGGACAGGATGCTAAGTTGACCACTAATTGAACGTGACCGTGATCAGCTTCATGAGGGTATCGTTCATATACACGAGTTGGAAAACCAATTCGAGACTCAGGAGCCCCTAATGGAGGAGCCTCAGGAGGCCCTAATGGAAGAGCCTCAGGAGAAATACTGCCCCCGTGATGAAGTTCAAAAGCTGGAAGCTAAGTTCTGGCAATTGAAGATGGAAGGATCTAACATCGAGGCTTACACTACTAGGTCACATGAGCTAGCTTCACTTTGCCCTGGCATGGTTAACCCGCCAAGCCGACGTATTGAGCTCTCTTTACGTGGCTTAGTCCCGGAGATTCAGAGTATGGTGACTGCTGCAAATATTCCTACTATACAGCGGGTTATTCGAGTGGCTCACAAGCTCACTAATCAGGCTGTGGAGCAAGGAAAGTTGCCCAAGCGGGGCGCTGTGGCAAGCGTGCCCGACAACAAACGCAAGTGGGAGAACAACGCCAACAAAGGATCGTCATTTGGTAACCAACCTCAGCAACACCAACCTCAACAGCAACATTAGCAGAGACGGTTTGATAACAATCGCAACTTCCACCAATCATCATCATCATCTCAAGGACCAAGTGGATACGTGGGGAAAAACCCAAGGTGCAACCGATACAACTACCACCACATTGGCAGGTATGACAGCTTTCGATGCCAGCGTTGTGGGAAGGTTGGACATGTGGCAAAGGATTGCCGTGGAGAACTGATAAAGAAGGCTCAACAACCTCAACAGCCTCATGACATACCAAAGGGTTGCTTTGAGTGTTGAAAGGAAGGGCACTACAAGAAAAACTGTCCTCAACTGAGAAGAAATAGGAATGGCAACAGGAATGGTGGCAACAATAACAATGGAGGCAATGTTGACAACAATGGTGGCAACAATGGTGGAGCTAAAGGGAGAGTCTTTGTCATGGGTTCAGGTGAAGCCCTAAATGATACTACTACCGTTACTGGTAAATTTCCTGTTAATGGTCGTTTTGCTTCTGTACTGTTTGACACTGGAGCTGATAGAAGTTTTATCTCTACTAAGTTCTGTAGTCTTTTAAGTGATATGCCTTCTATATTGGAATCTAAGTATGTCGTAGAGTTGGCTGATGGTAAGCAAATCTCCGTTACGCACATCCTTAAGAATTGCAAGATAGAACTTGCTGGTCATACTTTCGACATTGACCTTATGCCTGCTACTCTTGGAAGTTTTGATATGGTCATAGGCATGGACTGGCTGTCCGAGAAGCAAGCAGAAGTGATTTGCTGTGAGAAGGTCATTCGCATTCCTCTAACAGACAGAGAAACTCTTTTGGTTAAGGGCGAGAAGAGTGGTGCTGTGATAGGCATCATCTCATTCATGAAGGCTTAGAAGTGGCTACGTAAGGGTCACTTAGCCATATTAGCCCTCGTCTCCGACAAGCAACATGAGGAAAAGAAAGTAGAGGATATTCCGGTGGTTCGTGATTTTCCAGAGGTGTTTCCATAGGATATGCCTGGACTACCACCTCACCGTCAAGTTGAATTTCAGATCGATATGACTCCCAGAGCTGCTCCGATTGCGCGAGCACCTCACTGGTTGGCACCGAATGAACTGCAGGAATTATCTACACAACTTCAAGAACTATTGGATAAAGGGTTTATTCGACCGAGTTCATCGCCGTAGGGAGCACCTGTTCTCTTTGTTAAGAAGAAAGATGGCAAATTCCGAATGTGCATCGACTATAGAGAGTTGAACAAAGTCACAGTCAAGAACTGATACCCTTTATCTCGTATCGACGATCTATTCGATCAGCTTCAAGGATCAAGTTATTATTCAAAGATTGATTTGAGATCTGGTTATCATCAACTTAGAGTCCGAGAAGAAGACATCTCTAAAATTGTGTTCCGTACTCGTTATGGTCATTATGAGTTCTTGGTCATGCCTTTTGGGTTGACAAATGCACCAGCAGTGTTTATGGATCTCATGAACCGTGTGTGCAAACCCTACCTTGATCAGTTTGTTATCGTGTTTATTGATGACATATTGATTTATTCCAGGACCAAGGAGGAACACGAGGAGCACCTACGTCTAATTATGGTTACTTAGAAAGGAACAATTGTACGCAAAATTTTCCAAGTGTGATTTCTGGATTCGTGAGGTGCAATTTTTGGGTCACATTGTTAACGAAAAGGGAATACATGTGGATCCTGCAAAAAAAATTGAGGCTATAAGGAACTGGTCCATACCCAAGACGCCTAGTGAGATAAGGCATTTTCTTGGTCTGGCAGGATACTATCGACGTTTCATTGAGGGATTCTCAAAGATTTCTCAACCTCTCACAGCTTTGACCCATAAAGGAACAACCTATAAATGGGGTGAGAGTCAAGAAGCTGATTTTCAGTTGCTGAAGCAGAAACTCTGTAGCGCACCGATACTAGCACTACCCGAAGGAAGTGATGATTTTGTAGTTTATTGTGATGCTTCTATCCAAGGACTAGGTTGTGTCCTGATGCAACGTGACAAGGTGATAGCTTATGCCTCGCGACAACTGAAGGTACATGAAAAGAACTACTCTACTCATGACTTGGAGTTAGGAGCAGTGGTCTATGCCTTAAAGATCTGGAGGCATTACTTGTACGGTACCAAGTGCACAATTTACACCGATCACAAGAGTCTTCAGCATATCTTTGAGCAGAAAGAGCTTAATATGAGGCAACGACGCTGGGTGGAGTTGTTGAACGACTACAATTGTGTTATTAAATACCACCCGGGAAAAGCGAATGTAGTCGCTGATGCCTTGAGTAGAAAGGAAACAGCTAAGCCCCGACGGGTGCGTGCTCTACAACTCAGGATTAGTACTCACTTGCCTGAACAGATCAAGGAAGCCCAGACAGAAGCCTTGAAAAGTGAGAACGTTGGATCTGAATCTCTACGCGGGATGGATAAACAGTTGGAAGTCAAATCCGATGGAATTCGGTATTTCATGGATAGACTATGGGTGCCTTTGCATGGAAATTTAAGAGACTTATTTATGAGTGAAGCACACAAGTCTAAATATTCCATACACCCTGGCTCTGACAAAATATATCATGATCTGAAGGCGCACTATTGGTGGCCTAATATGAAGGCTGACGTAGCTACGTACGTGAGCAAATGTCTGACTTGTTTTAAGGTTAAAGTGGAATATCAGAAACCATCTGGGTTATTGCAACAACCTAAGATCCCCTTGTGGAAGTGGGAACATATTTCCATGGATTTTATCACTAAGTTGCCCAGAACTCCTAGTGGTTGTGACACTATATGGGTGATCGTGGATCGATTCACTAAGTCAGCTCACTTCTTGGCGATCAAGGAAACTAACAAGATGGGCAAGTTAACTCGAATTTATTGGAAGGAGGTAGTTTCGAGACATGGTGTGCCTATCTCGATTATTTCTGATCGGGATGCTCGTTTTACGTCTCATTTCTGCAATCATTGCAGAAATCATTGGGTACACGCCTAGATATGATCACTGCCTATCATCCGTAGACCGATGGACAAAGTGAATGTACTATTCAAACTTTGGAAGATATGTTACGAGCTTGTGTGATTGATTTCGGGAATAATTGGGAAGTTCACTTACCATTGGTTGAGTTTTCGTATAACAATAGTTATCATACCAGCATCAAGGCAGCACCATTTGAGGCATTATATGGGCGAAAATGTAGATCACCAGTTTGTTGGGCGGAAGTTGGTGATAGTCAGTTAACTGGTCCTGAGTTGATACATGAAACCACTAAGAAGATAGTACAGATACGAAACCGCATGGCAGCAGCGCGAGATAGACAGAAGAGTTACGCAGACAAACGACGGAAACCCTTGGAGTTTCAAATCGGTGACAAAGGGAAACTTTATTTTTGTAGAACTTTGGATGTGATGATTTGGGCATGCTTATGATGTTAGGATCATGTTAGAATGATTGTGGATGATGTTTTTTGTGATAGAATGTGTAATTGAGTTGTTATGGATGCTTAGTTGATCATGTAGGAATTATAGGTTCTGGTGATCATACATGAGAATGGATTATGGTTAGTGATTAGGAGATCATGTTTGGGATTGGAATTGATGGTCACTGTGTATGTTGGTTGGAATGAACTAAATGAATGAATGTGATTATGATTGTCATACACGCGTGCGAATCTGAGGCCCCTACTTAGAAGGATTGGCAGGGTTTAGGATGTGAGGTCGTGAGTGACTTCACATGGCATGTGGTGCATGATTAGTCTTCGTGTATGAATTATTTATTGTGATGTATTTATATATATATATATATATATATATATATATATATATATATATATATATATATATAAGCATGATGATTGTTTGAGATTTGCATAAGTGTATGATGATCTAATGTGGCATGATGACTTACGTAGAACCTAGGTTGACAATGTGATACGCATGGATAAATTGCATGACACTCTTGTAGGTTAAGTGATCATATATGATTAAACTATATTTCAACTAATATGTCACCAACGGGTCAAACGGGTCAACTAGGTTAACCTAGGATTATTGAGGTTCTATGCGTACACGTACTTATGTACTTGTGTGTTCTAGGTAACCTTTGAAGGGTTGTCTTTGCATCTATCACGAGTCTCTTTATTCACTATCATTACACACCAGGTGAGTTCATGCCCCACTCTTTACTTAATCTCTTTTGGGGGAGATAGCATACTGGTAAACTACAAACGCTTTATATATTCAAGTTGTGCAGAATATTAATATAGTGTTGATATCCTGGAAAAGTCCTCACACTTTCGAATTGTTAATATTGAATAGCGGGGAAATTTGGGTAGTACTACTGGGTCTGACGAGCCCCACCTGTGTGACTCGAGGTCAACCGGGAGCAATTTGTCCTATTGAACATTGTCACGACCTGTTGAGTCGTGACAGGAGGCAACAACGTAACACAGTCAGCTTCAATTGCGAAATCACTATGAGTTAATATTTATTGTTAATGGACTAGCTATCTGTTACAATGCACTACTTTTATATCTCTACTATTAAACTGCTTATGATTGAATATCAACTCTTGAACTCACCAACCATTGTGTTGACATTTTAGTATGCTATTCTCAGGTCATTAACTTGCTTGCCTTAGAAGCACCACACGGATTCACCTTGCATTCTAAGATTTGGTCTTCAAGACATCTTTATTGTTTTTAATGGTTAATGTTTACTCATTTGTTTTGGCGCATGTTTTGCCATAGTATGCATTTATATTCCTTGGGTTGTTTTACAAAACGCTTCCGCACAGTTTTCAAGTTTAAACTTTGGTTGATTTTGTTTTAATTGTGGCATATAGAGTCGTTCTGAGTAACTATTGACTGTGATCCTGGTTTGTTCACACGCCTAGCGGTAAAAATCCGCACGTGGATTTTGAGGGTGTGACAATCATCATCTCTTTGTCCATCATCCATCTATACACCACCATCATCCACCAAACACCACGACACCGTCGGCGCCCCATCACCACTACCCCCACAACACCACCCGCACACACCCCCATCACCACCATTGCCTCTTGATGTCTCCTCCATCTCTCTAATCTCTATCTATATCTCTATCTATCTATCTCTCTCTCTTTCTCTCTCTCTCTCTCTCAAGGTGCCATCTGACCACCAAACACCATCCAGGGATACAATCACTACCACCCCACACGATCGTTGGTGACCACAAGCACCCCAATCCTTCTCACCTACCTTAATTTTTATCCAGGCATAGTGGTAGCTCAATCAAAACCATAACCGGGTAACTACTACCACTACCACCCTACACCACCACCAGCGACCTAGCACTTTCCACCACCGCCGACGACCCACCTCCCCTTGTCCCTATTCGTTGACGCATTGATCCCTAGTCCCTTTAGTTTATACTCTAATCAGGGTATTAGTTCAAGTGATGAAAGTGTTGTGGTGGTAATTGTTCAAACGGTGGTGGATAGTGGTCTGATGGTGATTTGGGGCTTTCAAATAGAGGATTTAATTAAGGGTTCGATAGGGAAGACGAAGGGTTTGAAGCCGACGATGGTAAGGGGGTTGACCGATCGCTGGTGGTGCTGGTCGTGTGTGGTTACCATTTTGTAGGCGGTGATGATTTTGGTTCTGGTTGCTTATTGCAATCAATTTCGGTGGAGGGGGAGGGGAGGGTATCCAATTTAAGTAAATTACAAAATACCCGCTCTATTTATTTAAGTAAATTATATTTGACGGATTTATTTGACGGCATTAGTGGGTTGGAGTTTATTGAGACAAATTGAAAACCATAAGGAGTAAAATCGTAATTTTAAAACATAAGGAACACCGTTATTTTGACCAAAATACAACGAGTGAAAGTGAAGTTTACTTTTTAAAAATCAATTATAAAGAGTAAATTATTATTTTGGTCCCTGAGGTTCTAAATATTTTACCATTTTACTCCAAAAAAATATATATTAACTATTTGGGTCCTTAATGTTTACTTTTTGTAACGGTTCCGGTTACTAACATTAAATATGTTAGATTTTTTCTATTAACTTAAAGAATAATTCAGTCATTCCACACTTAATGGACTATTTGTGTAATTGTTTTAGTTTTTTTAGGGTATTTCTTGTCTTTCTTTTTTTCTTTATCAAATCAACTTTTTTAAACTATTTTCTAAATAATTTGTTTTTGTTTAATTTGTAAAAAAACATCTTTTTAAGGATGTTTTTTTAACAAAAATAGTTTACATTTCCATCTTTCATGTAAACATTTTTTTTCTTTTTCTCTTTTGAGTTTGAGATTAGATTATATGGTCATGGAATAATAGTTGCAATCTTTTATTTCGTCATTGAATATTTAACATTGTTTTCTTCTAAAACTATTACAAATGTGCATCTAAAATCTTTGTAACCAAAAGTAGATGAGTCGTCCAGCTTGTCAAAATTCTTTGAGTTAAATTTCATTCTACTTCTTGAGATTTGTTAAAACAATTATTTTTCTCTAAAAGATTAAAGGTATCAATTTATCTTCAAAATTTTATAATTTGTTTCAATTTTAGTCCAAATGTTCATTAATTGTTTCAATTTTATTCAAAATAATAAAACTTTTGGAGTGAAATTAAAACAACATATAAAACTTTTGAAGGTAAATTGATGTTTTTAATCTTTTGAAGGAAAATAGTTATTTTACTTAAAACTTAGGGAGCAAAATTGAAGTTAGCTCAAATTCTTTTCATCATATAATTATTTTATAATTATAAAAGATTTGTTAGATGAAATACACAGATTATTCTACGCGTGTTAGTGTAGTTCCTATGTATATAGTGTTTACTTTTAGAATAAGTGAACAATGTTTTGTGGTATTGATATATTTTTAAGGATTAGTTTTTAATGAAAATAATAAATAGATAATGATTTTTAGATTATTGTTTTAGATTTTAAGTCATGATTTACGAGGCTAAAACATTCACATCATCTTGACAGTTTTATTATTTATTTTTGTATCAAATAGATACCTTTTTCTATATATTTTTATTATTATAACAAGTTATTTAATAAAGAACCGACCCTTTAAATACTAAGTAATACAATAAAGACCCTTAAACGTGAAATGATTGAAATATCATCAAAGTTAACAAAAAAAATCTAACGAAGTTAGTGTAATGGATCAAAATCGTTACAACAATCAACCTTTAAGGACCAAAAGAGTTAATTAATTCGTCTTTGGACTAAAAGGGTTAAACACATTAAACCTTAGGACGGATATAGTAATTTATTCATTAACAATTTATGTAAGAGGTTTCCATGGGTTTTTTATTTTTTCGTTTTGGTCTTCGCATAACTATTAATTTTCTAATAAATTATATATTATTTTCTTTAAGTGATGTTTTGTCTTTTGAGTTATTTGAGAATGATAGTTACAATCTTTCATTTGATTAATCTTGCAACTCACTCGTGTTCTTAGTCTAAACCGAAATAATGCGGCTTCAGTCTCATTTGGACGAAGTATAAACATTTAGAATGTGGTTAATTATGTTTGATGATATATTTGTCTCTTGAATTCAAGGTGTGTTGAAATATATACATAATTTCTAATTAATGTCAATATTCTTTTTTTCCAATGGTTTCTATTTTGTTTCTCATGATGGGCTGCTATGTTGTTATGGCCTGGCTTGCTATTGGGCTTAGAAGGCGTTGTGGGCCGAAGCATATGGAGCCTTTGGTTCTGGATTATATGGGCATCGTATGAAAAGAAGACAGAAACTTCTCGTCGTTTTTATTAATCTTTCATTTAGGGTTTAATACTCGTAACACATACCGGTCTGCTCGAGATCTAATCGATGTTATAATATGTTCTAGGTAATAATCAACATCTAATCTTTATCAAAGAGTAAGCCATACATTTATTAATCTTATAGATGAGACCGTAAAACCGTGTCAAGTAACATCAATGTCACATCGTTTTTTTAGCGACCATCAACACCATAAAACTCGTAAAACAAAAGAATTAAACCAAATGAAAAATAGAAGTAAAAACGTTGAACATTCACGTGAGTTACGACATGTTAATGTGTATAAATTAGAACAAAACGTAATATACAACTAAGGTTGGCAATTCTCGACCTGTTTATGACACGATTAAACATCTTTAATAAAAAAATATTTTTTTTATTTTTTTACAATTTTGAATATAATTAAAATCAGAAGACTGGACTCTATTATTTCACATTCTTAGTTCATAAAAACATATAAAACAATTATATGCATAATATATAAGTAGTTAAATAAGTCTTTTACATGTTTGATACGTGAGTTCTGCGCGTCATCTCTAATCTGTTAAATACGATAAGACCTGTTTTGTCAGCCGTATATACAACGTGATCGTTAAACAGAAAAAATATATATATAGATGTAAAAACATTGAACCACATACGCATGTTGCAGTATGTTAATTCGAAAAGTTTAAACCAAGACATAAAATAAAAATTTTATAAAAGATTTAAAGAAGATGAGACTTAAGTTGAAAAGAAAAAAGCGTTAGTGATAAACGTAAAAGATGAAAATTATAGGGGTAAAAGTAAAAAAGTAAAGAAAAAACAAAGTAACTTAAGACTAAAAGAGTTAATTAATTCGTTTTTGGACTAAAAGAGTTAAACACATTAAACCTTAAGACGGATATAGTAATTTATTCATTAACAATTTATGTAAGAGGTTTCCATGGGTTTTTTATTTTTTTGTTTTGGTCTTTCACATAACTATTAATTTTCTTATAAATTATATATTGTTTTCTATTAAGTGATATTTTGTCTTTTTGAGTTATTTGAGAATGATAGTTACAATCTTTCATTTGATTAATCTTGCAACTCACTCGTGTTCTTAGTCTAAACATTTAGAATGTGGTTAATTATGTTTGATGATATGTTTGTCTCTTGAATTCAAGGTGTGTTGAAATATATACATAATTTCTAATTAATGTCAATATTCTTTTTTTTCTAATGGTTTCTATTTTGTTTCTCATGATGGGCTGCTATGTTGTTATGGCCTGGGGTGATATTGGGCTTAGAAGGCGTTGTGGGCCGAAGCATATGGAGCCTTTGGTTCTGGATTATATGGGCATCGTATGAAAAGAAGACAGAAACTTCTCGTCGTTTTTATTAATCTTTCATTTAAGGTTTAATACTCGTAACACATACCGGTCTGCTCGAGATATATGTTCTCGGTAATAATCAACATCTAATCTTTATCAAAGAGTAAGCCATATTTATTAATCTTATAGGTGAGACCGTAAAACTGTGTCAAGTAACATCAATGTCACACCGTTTTTTTAGCGACCATCAACACCATAAAAACTCGTAAAACAAAAGAATTAAACCAAACGAAAATAAATGTAAAAACGTTGAATCATTCACGTGAGTTACGACATGTTAATGTGTATAAATTAGAACAAAACGTAATATACAACTAGGACTGGCAATTCCCGACCTGTTTATGACACGATTAAACATCTTTAATAAAAAATATATTTTTTTATTTTTTTATAATTTTGAAAATAATTAAAATCAGAAGGCTGGACTCTATTATTTCATATTCTTAGTTCATAAAAACATATAAAAAAATTATATGCATTATATATAAGTAGTTAAACAAGTCTTTTACATGTTTGATACGTGAATTCTGCGCGTCATCTCTAACCTGTCAAACACGATAAGACCTGTTTTGCCAATCGTATATACAACGTGATCGTTAAACGAAAAAAAATATATATAGATGTAAAAACATTGAACTACATACGCATGTTGCAGTATGTTAACTCGAAAAGTTTAAACCAAGGTGTAAAATGAAAATTTTATAAAAGATTTAAAGTAATGAGACTTAAGTTGAAAAGAAAAAAACCGTTAGTGTTAAATGTAAAAGATGAAAATTATAGGGGTAAAAATAAAAAAGTAAAGAAAAAACAAAGTAACTTGCAATCCACAAACCTTAAGGTATCATTAAGCACAACTAAATTAGTAATTAGTATTATATAAATTTTAAATATAATAAAATTGATTAATTATAAAACGATACTCTATGATAAAATATCAACTAAAATTATGTATTTGTAACGATTATAAGTAATAAAACAATGATATAAACTATTTAAACTTTTTTTTTAAAAGAAAAGTTAAACATTTTGTTTCAAGCATACTGTTTTAAAAAAATATCATTTTAAAAATTTTCTTAATATAACTTTTAGTTTAATTATTTTTTATTTATAAAATATTACTTTTAAAACACCAATTTTTAAATTTTATGTTTTTTTAAAGTTTTTTTATGTTTTAGGAAAAAATCTTATTTTATAAAAATGTAATTTCTCAGAAAAATATTAAAAAGATCTATTTCTTAATTTATTAAAAACTATTTTTAATATAAAAAATTAAATAAGACTATTAGTAACTAATGTAAATATTTAATTAGAAAGACAAGCGAAAAAATTTTGATTAGAAGAAATGTGATAATTTCATGTATACCATTTAGTTACTCTTTTATTAGAGTACTAACTTTAGTAAAACCGTGTATTACACTAGTTGAATAAAAAAATATTAAATATAATGAAAATTTATTAATTACAAATCGATATTCTAAAATAAGATATGATTGAAATCTTTCTTATAAAAAATAAAATAAAATTTTTATTTTAAAATAAAAGTTTTAAAAAAAATATCATACTTAAAAACTTTCTTCTATCACTCTCAAACTAACTATTTTTTTATAAAAATATTACTTTTTAAAAACACCAATTATGAAATATTTTGTATTTTCAAAAAAGTTTGATTTTCTAAAAAGTTTTCTAATTTTATGAAAAATTATTTCCTTAGAAATAACATTAGTAAAAATATCTCTTGCTTAATTTTTAAAAACTATTTTAATCTAAAAATTAAATAATATTATTAGTAATTAATGTGATTATTAAATAGGAGAGAGAAGCAGAAAAAAATTGTTGAGAAGCAATATGATGTTAACATTTGTTTTCGTATATACCTTTTTATTATTATTACTAGCTATAGTAACCCGTGTATTACACGGGTCAGAAAAATCAAAATTTTAAAATAAAAATAGACGTTATTATTAGTTCGAGTAATAAAAAAATTTACATTAAATAACTAACTCGTGTTTACTAAATAAACTCATGCAATTTTGCATCGAGGGTGTATGAAAGATGCAAAATTTCTTAGCATTTTAAAATGCTAAGAAATATATGAGATTATTGGGTAAGAAAGAAAACCTAAAAGTAATTAAATAACATCAATTGCTCTATGATCTATTACCCAAACTAACCATTTTAAAACATCTGGTTTATATATGGTTGGAACTTAATTTATCATAGCCCAGTAAATTTGACAAACCATAGATATCACATATTGATTACTACTAATGGAGTAATTGTTACACACGAAAATTAGTGAACAGTCGGTCAAGTTTTATGGTAACCTAAATGTCTAGCATGGTAACATGTGTATAGAGAAAATACATATTAAGGTATGATATGCATGAAAACGCACAAATAACTACCACGAATACTCAAAAATTCTACTTTCAAAATAACAAAGCTTGATAGGCAAAGAATGAATGTCTATAGCATAATATTATAAATAACACGTAAACCATAATAGTTATAAATAAATTCTATATAACCACCGGTCTGTAAATAACTTTTCTAAAAAATAAGTAAATTAATAAAAAAAATCTTCAAATACATACTTTAAATGAAAGCTTTGAGCGACTTGCAACACGTTTAACTTGATTTTCATTTAACTAAATGTTTTTAACGATCAACAAACTTCAATCAATGACAACTTTTTTTATAAGAGCCATCACCTATTCAAGGCTCAAGCCTTCTGCTACTTTTTAACTTCAAATCTTCTGTCAAGATCATAATAAAACATCAAAATCCAACTTTTATACCACCACTTATCAAAATAAATGCCATTTTAATAGCATCCTTTCAATTAAACAAAATTAGTACCTATAATTGGTAAACATGTATGTACAATTATCATTAGAGCTTACAAACAAACCCAAACAACTCAGTTTTACCTCTTTTAACATACTAATCCTAATGATATACATTTCAAGAAATTCCTAATGGTTACCCTGTGAAACAGTTCATAAAACTTGGTTATTTACTGTTTCTTATACCTCAACGTCACAACTTTCTGCAAAGCATCTCTAGTTTGCTGCAAGGATTAAAACCTATTATTTTTCATCAAGAACAAAATTCAAATGCAAATGAAATTAATATAATAATTGGCCATCAGCCCATCTCAAACCCAGGCTTCCTTTGAATATGTATTCTGAAACAACTAAAACCTCAATACTAAACCAAAATCAAATTAAAAATAATAAATTGGTCATCTCAAACCCATAAATCATCTCAAATTTGGATCCTCAACAATCTTTAGAAGTAAGGACGTTTGATGATATTAAGAAAAGGCTGGCATAAATTTTTCCCCTTCATCATTCATACATTCATGATACAATAACAGATTACTAACACCAATTGCTCACTACATCTACGAAACACACATGATTATAAATGCATATCAACTATAATTATCTGATATATTCAATAGCTTTTGGGTAACATTACCAAACGTAGCAAGGATCAACGGTAGTTAAGAAGTTGAAATGAAGAATATTGTCGATAAAATGTTGCAAGATTCACCCACTGCTCACATGATATTGTGTCCTGAAACTTTAATCACAACAATATTGATACAACAGTTTCTTCATAAGATATGTCATACTATAATCTATGTAAAGATGAATCATCCTACACGAACCGAACTGTTCATCTTGTGCCGATGAAGATGAAGGAAAGAAGAACATATAGCGAACAACAAACAATGAATGATGAATCGAATACAAAGCAAATAATCTGTCTAAAACACGATTCGTACTACACCACCGCACAACCAAGATCGCTCAACAAATACCCAAAATCAACATCAAATAAACATTGATGTAAAACACCACCGAACAACCAAGATGGAACAATGTACAGACAATTATGAAGCAAATAAACATCGATAAACAACGGGCATTACCGAATCATGTTGAGCATTACCGAATCATGTTGAGAAGGATGATAGTTTGGTCGCAGTTGGGAGAGTTGCTTCGGAAGAGTAGGTAGCGGCGCTGCGAGGAACTGGATTTTAGGGTTTGTGTATTAACAAAAGAGAAGGGATTATGAATGGGTCGGGTTTTGTGGATACCGAATTAGATCCGCGTGTCTTTATTTGTGTTGTTCAAATGGGCGGGAATAATAAGAATTGAGGCCTTAGAAATTTGCCAAGTGGCAACAAAGGCTTTAAAAACATGCCATGTGGCAACCCCAATTACCCTTTTATTAGAGTAGGGGGATTATTAGAGTAGGGAGATAAAGATGAAGATAAATCATTTGGTACAAAATTAAAAAAGATATAAAAACATAAACATCATTGTTTAAGTATCATTTTGTTTTGGTTTAATTTATAGCATTGATTATTAAAAAAGATCACGATCAATTTTTATGTCATTATATAAAAACATAAACATCATTTTAATTGTACTCTAATTATTTATCTCTTTCCATGATCATAAGAAAGAATAAAAAAGTGTATGCCATTTATGATTATGTGAGTTACAGTTAAAGCTTGAAATCTTTTGGTTTTCAGGTATAAAACCTGACTTAAGAAGGGTTTTTTTATAGTGATAGTTTTTCTCATTAATGATGTTTTTGAGTGAGTCGGGCTTAAAGCGTCAAAATCAATATGGATGGTTAAACTTCCATGGAAGGCTCAATCTGGTATTCGGGATGGTTCCAAGCACCGTTTAAAAAACGTACAAATTAATCAATGTTTATTCACTTGTTATTTAATTACCAAGTATCTCAATTGGAACAAAAAGTTTCATATATGATTTGGTTTGTGTATATTAGACCCATATCTTGTGTTTATAAAATAGAAAGTCTTACTTTCTTTGAACTTGATTGACCATTCCCATATATTTAAATTCTAAATAACAAGTTATGAAAATTTTATCAACAATATGTTATTTGAAAAGTGTATCAAATCATAACGAATATGAACTAAGTAGAAACATGATTATATCGTGAAGAAAGTATAATACGCAAATTGATACACCGCAATAGATTCACGTATATAAAATCAAAAATGTAATTCACGTTAGATAAAAAATATATATGTTAAAAAAAATTTCTCTTAGGAGGATATGTATTAAAATAAGTATTTTAAACTTATATAATTATCTTTAACCTTCTCAAGCCGGCTTAGCTACTTGCATACAACTACCAAAAGAATAAAACAAAACTTTGTTGGAGAACTATTTGTTTTATATTTTCACACGTTTTAATTAAGACAACTAATATAATTCAAACATAGACGCCCTTTGTTTAACGTTTATTTTCTTTAAGGTCAGTAATGATTTTATTAAATTTAATGAACTCTATGTTTTAAAAAAACAAACTACTCATATATCTATCTACTTTTTATTCTTAAAAGACCTAAACTACATCATGTGAGAATTTGAACTCTTTACTTAACAAATGTGACTATAAATACTACACGGTCTTATTTGATGACTACACTCAATAGATATGAATTTTTACTCTTAAATACAAATCTGAAGTGTTTACCGATTTCCTTTTCAAGACTCAACTTAAATAATCTATTAATGTGATATGGGGTTTGAGTTTGACAACCACCAATTCATAATTTTTACCTCAACAAACAGTATTCAACGAGGGTGTTCAATATTCGAATCAGATTCGGAAAACTCAAAATTCGATTTGATTCGAGTTGAAAATCACTTATTCGAAATTCGATTCTATTCGAAGTCTAATTATCGAATTCGAACCAAATTACGAATTTGTGATTTTTTATTCGATTCGATTCGAAATTCAAATTACAAATACATGCACATACATTTATTTGTTTTGTGTATTAATTTAGGAATATCCATATGAGAAATTAAGAAGTAAAAGTTTATAAAATATATAATCTAAAATGTTAAAGCCTAATTGGTACCTTTTGACTTATTTGAAACTTGTAATATTTTATATGTTTATGCTTGTTTATTTATTTTGAGCATTTGAAATTGGGTTTTATGAATAAATTTGAAAATGTTATTCGATTAAATATTTTTTTACTAAATACGAATCGAATAAATTCAAATTCGATTTGAATTCAAACTTTTTTTCGAATAAGAATTGAATTCGAATCCTATTTAAAAGTTTCAAATTCGATTATCTTTTTTGAATTTAAATCGAATTCGAATCCAGCTTGCAATTTTAAAATTCGACTTATTCAATTCGATTAACTCGAATTCAATTCGATGAACACCCCTATATTCAACTACATTTTTTCACACACCTTCCAACAAAACGGAAAATCCAAGCGTATGCGTCCCTATCACCTTTTTTTTGGGGTAGGCTAAGGCTATAAACGAACCATACGTTCAACGAACAGTTTATGAACTGTTCGGCGAGAAGTTCGTTCACCTTCACTTTTTAATAAATAAACAAACACGAACAAGCATGTTCAACCCCTTCGCATGACCTAGAAATAAAAAGAAGTCCGTGCTACTATAAGGCCTCTTTAGTTATAGGAACGACCATGAACAAATGTTGTGTTTGTTCATTTGTGTTCGTGAATATTCGTTTACAAATTTTTCTATATTTGTTTGTTTATGTTATTTCATATTCACTCATTAAATATTAACTTATATATCTTATAACTTTTATTTATAATCAATCTACCTAACTTTATATATTAGGAATTTTTATTGTCTTAATCAGACAAAATACTTTATAATTATTTATATATGTAAGCGTTCAGCAATATGTTTTTTCATATTCATGTATATGATCATTATATATGTCAAACGCTTAACTTTAAATAGCATATGGTTGTTTGTGTTAGTAAATTGTTTGGTTTGTATTCGTGAACAAATATAATTTCTTAATGAATAAACACGAACAAGAATTTTTGATCGGTAAGTGTTCGTGAACCGTTCGTAAACACCTTCAACTTTTAGAAAAGAACATGAACAAGTCTCCGTTCGGTTCAGTTCGTTTAGGGCCCTAGTTGAGGCCTTACATATGACGGTTTATTTACACGAACATCTTTATGTTTTTAGGTGTGCATGCTACCCAAACCAAACCGTCACTCAACCATATAAGTTAGCCATCGTGGGGGTATCTGAAGGTGGTGAAGCAGTGGGCAAGGTTGGCAGTGATATGGTAGTGGGAAGTGTTGAAGGTGGGAAAGAATAGGAAACGTTATTATATTTAAGTACATTCATTAAAGTCATTAAACGTTATTATATTTACTATCTTACGCATTAACACAATTCATGCCCACTTAGTTTTTATTTAAACCTAACCAACACATGGTGTATAATTTAATATATACCTACTGTCATAAAACTTCTGCTTGAATTTTTTTGTTCAAATTTCTATCTTATAATATATTTATTATTTATCATTGGCATTAGCAGCCCCCTAACAACTCTTCTTAAATAATAATTTTCCGATGAGATGGCGATCATGAGTATCAGATTCTGGACAACTAGCTTCCTTCAATTTTGGAATATGAATAATATCTTTTTGTAAATTCAAATTTACCGGGAACAACATATTCACCAAATCATCCGAATCAATTACCAAATTTACGCACACAAATTATAAATTTATAAGAGGTATGTTATAGATACACCCTATTTATTTTCATCCTCTCTATATCTCTCTATACATACATATAGATACATAGAAAAAGATAGAGACAATAAGGTTTTTAAATAACAAAAAAGGATGTTTGTATAACACAACCAATTTATAAACACATTCAATTCAATATCTCAAATCAATCAGAAATTGTATCAATTTCAAACATGAAACTAATATCATCATCAAATTATATATCAAATATCTCAAATCAATCAGAAATCGTTCTATTTTCAACTTCACACATGAAACTAATACATCATCATCATCGTTCTATTACATCTACCAAATCTCTAATCAATAAGAAATTATTTCAATTTCAGTATTCAAACATGAAATTAGTAACATCATCATCAATTTATACATTCAAAGTCTCAAATCAATCAGAAATTGTATTGTTCCAATGTCAACTTCAAACATGAAACTAATAACATCATCATCATCAAATTATACATTCAGAATCTCAAATCAATCCGAAATTGTTCCAATTTCAACTTCAAACATAAAATCAAAAACATCATCAAATTATACATAAAAATCAGCTCAAAATCGAACAACTCACCGTCGGCAACGAGTAATCGTACTGCAACCACGTTGATACGGATTCGCCTGACCACCAGATCGACAGTTATAATACGACGCACCTCTCTGCGAGCACGGCACATTGTTCCCCTGCAGCGCTCCATAGCTGATGTACCTCGTCGTCGCTAATATACGCCGTGTGCTCTCCGACTCCATCTCCATTTCTCCTCCGATCATACACTCGGCGATCGAGCCGCTGCACGCTCCGCCTAGCGTCGCCGGAAAGTTAAAATCGGCGACGCCGGCGGCCGCTGGAGGCAGAATCACGGCGGAGATCACCAGAAGAAGAAGAAGACGATGATGATGATGAAGATGATGATGATGATGATGATGAGTTGTTGAAGGTGCCATTGTTGTTTGAAGGAGATTAGAGAGGTGTTGTGAGGGTGTATAACAATGACAAAGTATACGCGCTTGCAGGCTGTCAGAGGTAGTTAAATAATAATATTATTATTAATAATAATAATATTAATGGTGGTGGTTGTTTAATTGGGGTTTTGTTTCGTGTTATTTACGATGGTGTTATTCACGATGGTGTTATGTTATGTTATCCCACTTGTGTTAGTTTGAATGGTTCTAGTTAGTGGATCCCTATGTTGTATGTGGTGGTGTGTGATTTGGTGAATATTTATACTTAGCCCTTTTATCAATGTCATATTTATATATGGTTGGATTTTACAAGCATTTATTTTTGTTATTAAAATATTTTATTATTTTTATCTCTTTTTATGTATCTATATGTATGTATAAAAAAAGATAGAGAAAATGAAAATAAATTGAGTGTACTAACAACAAAATTTCTTTTTAAAAATGGATTTTTATTAAGATTATATCTAATAGGTTATTGATAGTAATGAAAAATTTGAGTTATGTAGGCACTACACATAGAGTGGTAGCTTTTAATTGTGCGATTCTTGTTTGTAGGATAAATGTTATATTGATCAGGCATATCTATCTGTTTTCCGGTCGAAACCATACTCCAAACCCTTTTAAAACGAAACACACAATTTAGAAAACCAACTGGCTCAACACATGACATGTTTTCCTTTAGCGAGACTTGAATCCAAAACTTTTTTTATTTTCAAATGGTGTAATAGTGTTCGTGTTAATGCAATGCTTGATTATAAAAGGGATGAGGTTGCTATCATATTCAATTGGTGTAATAGTGTTATGTGAATGTAATGTTTAACTAAAGATGAGATGATGAGATATAGTGTTGTGAATGGAGAAAACCATAAAAAAAAAGGATAACAAATTAAAATCAAAAGTGTTTCATGCTTGTTGTAGATATCACAAAATGGCTAATCATGCCTAGGAGGTGGTATTCAAGGAATTATAAAGGTGTCACCTAGGACGATCACGCCCCACCACGAATGATCTAAATATCAGTAAAATAAGAAGTTAATTATTTATTTATTCTTTCTTTTCTTATTTATTTTATAGATGGAAAAATCATGTTGATAATACTTTGTTTGGAATATAAATTTTGCATCATCAACTCAAGTATGTATTCATTTCTTAAACTCTAGCAAATATGTTTGATAATTTATTTCATATAAAATTTTGTAAATGGCATCCTGTTTGTTGCTTTTTACTTATTTGTTGAGCTTATTTACTAATATTTATTTTAGTTTTAGTTGTAAGCAAATAACGATATTATATCCATTTAGTTTGATTGAAAAGGTTGAATCGTTCCAGATGAATGTTTAGAAAAACGATTTTGTAGATGTAATATGTACATTTGAACCTATAATCAAGCTTGTGCCTTTATGTATCATTACAAGGTTAAGAGTAAATTACAAAAACAAAATTTATATTTGTAACTAATTTCACTTTTTAACTTTTATTTTTAGTAATTACACTAGGCAACCTTTATTTATATGATTTGTTTCATATTTTGTTCTTTAGTCTAACGGTCGTTATATACATCATGTTAACTCACATTGTTACCACATGAGAGTATATGTGTAAAAAAAATTCCATGCGCCATAATTCAAAAACGAATCGACATATCAGGGAAATATGATTAGTAAAACATTGAAACCGACGAGTAAAACCTCAAACAAGTTCTATGTAATTTGACAATCACTTTTAAAGCTAGTTATATGAAAATTTATTGTTTCATATGATTTAAATATCAATAATAAACATAATACATAGAAATTAAAATGCAAGCCACGTGAAGTAATTTTTAAAAATAATAACCAACATGACGTTGAGACCGATGAGTAAAACCTCAAAGGAGTTTTACGTTTTTATCATCACTAATTTTTTAAATTAGTTGTATAAAAATTATTGTATCATATGATTTAAGCATCAATAATATACTTAATATTTAGAAATTAGAATGCAAGACACGTGAAGTTAGTAAAATTCTTTTGCTCGAATTAGAATGCTAATTCCATAAAAATTATTATATCATATGATTATGTAAACATCTAAAATACTTCATGTGGCCTGCATTCTATTTTTTATGTATTAAGTTTATGAGATTTTCTTGAACGGCAAACCAAGTTTCTAAATGACATATAATTATATTATGCAATCATTTTTTGTTCGATGTGTTACTCGTCAGTCTCAACGTTTTAGCGATCATATTTTCATAATACATCGATTTATTTTTGGATTGCGCCCCTATATGTTTTTTTACAAATATACCCTCGTATGATAACCACGTTACGTAACTTAACACACAAACTAACGAACATGTAATTAAAGGGCCAAAGATGAAACTAATTATATGCATAAATGTTGTTTAGTGTTAATTTATAGAGATAAAAGTTAAATAATGAAATTTATATAGATAAAGGTTCTTTTACGTAATTTACTCCAAGATTATATGAAAGGTGCATTTTAAACCATAATTATTTTTTAAACAAGTTATAATGATAACTAAATAGAAGTTAATTAGTAGTATACAAGCTCGCGTGTTGCGCGAGTGTTACTTTGTTGTTTGATGTAGTGTGTTTTTACGCCTTTAGAACCACTTTTTATGTTGTGTTGTTACTTGCATCGGCATATATGTACCTATGTTCTTCTGGTTATTTTATCTTTACAAGAGTGGATTTGTTTAGTATGTACAAATAGTTACAAAAGCGCATTTTTTTAGTATGTCTAAATCAAAAGACATTTTAGAACATCAAAAGCATAAAAGATACAGTTGTTCTTGGTGAAGTTAGCTCCGGGCTTGGCTGTCTTATTTGTGTGGGTTTCATTGCTTGCATGTGAAGTGTTGTTAGTTATCTATGTTGCTAATGCGCTAATATATTCGTTTTAGACGAAGGTACCTTTTGAATGGTTTGTTACTTGTGTTTTGGTGTTGATGTTGCTAGCAGGGGAGTTTTTGGCATCAGCATGCTTGTTGAGGCCGTATGTGTTATATCTGGTATTCCTATCACTTCAAAGTGTTATAATGGGGAACATTTGTAAAAGAAACAAAAAACACAAACCCAACTTTTAAAACTCACAACAGGTATTGTGATCTTATCTAATCAAAGTCAATTGATTCACATTGTGTGTTTTCATCGAGCTCATCCCTGAGTCTATAGGATACCGCTTGTATCTGCACATAATATAAAAATATAAAGTGTGCATAGATGTATGTTAAGTCACATAATCCCGATTACAAATGACAATAAAAACATTTTTTTCCTCAAGAGCATGAAATGATACTATTTTGAATGAAGTAATTACTCATGCATTCTAACCAATATTTAACAACTTAGACCAAACTTTGGATATCACTATTGCTCTAAGCCAACATTATTTACTTAGTTTTAGAGTATGGATGTGTGTATTTACATCGAATCATAAAATGAATACTATATAATCAGATCTTGTATTAACATCGCCATAAATAGCTATATAGTTGATATTTGAGATTATAAGTTTCAAAACCTTGTACAATTTTCACATTTAAAACTCCATTTCAAACCATAACTGGTGGCTACAACATTTGTGTATGTAACCTTATCATATTTAATTTATTATTTCAATCTAGTATCATAGCTTCACTTACATTGATGCGAGAAAATTTGTATTCAAATGCAAAAAAAAATCTCTTCAATTGTGTGTTTAGTGTTGTTGGTTTCATAATAGTGTAAGCTTATATAATCATAGGTAAAGAATATACCGCAAGCCTAGATCTATCCGACCCGTTAAGACTATGAATGCTCTGTTTTTCTAGTGGCTTGTGTATTGTCTTTTGTTTATGATATATTGAACACATAAATAAACAATTTTTATGGTAATAGTTACAAACTAAAAGGTCAGAACAAATAATAGTTTTTGCACATATCATACATTTAAAAATTAGAATATATGGGTTTTTATGTTAAAACTATAAAAACCAAATATGAAACAAACAATATATATAAAAAACCAAATATGAATATTCAAAATACCCAATCTTTGCTTACCAAGAGAAGCTTATAGTTAGCAATATAGGCAAGATCCTCTGATTGTTGATGTGAATGTTCAAAATATCTAGTCTTTTGTTCAACAAACAAAACTTACAGATATGAGATTACAATAACACCACTTTGGCCCTCACTAAAAGAATAATATTGGTTGCTTCATGTTTGGGACTCCTTGTTTAAAATTTTCAAAAAATTATCAGATATTTAGCATTTGGAAAAACTAGAATCCAGCCCCCGCGATGCAACGGGGACGTAAAACCATGCCACGTAGCATCTAACACATCACGACAGTAACCACCAACACAAAAAAAACTCTTATTAAAAATAAATAAAAAAACGAAAAAAATAAAATCGAACGAAAAGTAAACAACAAGCAAGTTGATCAAGGACCAGCGCGTTACGATGAGGCCGTTAAACGGGTGAAAAAAAAGCGTAAAAACGTTGAACCACACATGCACACTACGACGTGTTAACTCGTAAAACTTATAACCAAACGTAAACTGGAAAATTTATAAAATATAAAAAGTATAGGGGATCAAATTTGAAAGTAATAAAATTTTAGAGCTACATTATAAAATATATAAAAGTATTAGGTTAAAATAAAAAAGTAAAAAACTTAAAAAAAGAAAAAGCTAAGTACAACCAATAAAGTATATCATACATACTTTAAAACATACAAATATAATAGTTAGTATATATATAAGAAAGAGTATCTTTCTTGTGCACCTAATTCTCCAAGCAATCCAATCATAACAGTTGACTTTTGATCTCTAAATGTTTCTGCCATAAGCAGTTCCAAAAACAGTTCTATTCCACCAAACAATGAATCAATTATATCATATCATTTAAACAAGACTAAATTACAAAAAAATCTTTTAATTTTTACCTGATTTCGACTTTGGTCCTTAATCTTAAAAAAATAAATTAAACATTCTTTATCTTCATTCTTTGTAACAATTATAGTCCTTTAAACTAACTTGGGTTAATTTTGTTGGTTAAATTCTAATTACATGTAAATCACATGAGGGGAATATTTAAAATCATCTTTCCCTTGTTCACATTTACCTCAATTTCACGTTTTCTTTGTACAAATTCGTTTCAATTTGAATTTCTAATTTTGGTTTTAATGAATGCATAAATGAAGGTGTAGAAAAGCATTTGTGTGGTCAAACATTAAATAATTAAATGATTTTTTCATAGAGAAAAAATTATTTACTAACGGATGTTTTAAAAAATATTTATCAAAATAAATGTTTAGTTGAAAAGTTTTATTTTGTTACTCATTGAGTAAATTTATTTATGTTTTAAATCATATTATTTAGAAGAGTTAAAGACGAAGTTTTAATAAATAAAAAATATAAAACCATTCAATGCATATGTTGTAATTAAATAAAAAAGGTTTCTTAAATTTCATTTTAGTTTTTTATGAAACATTCACGTAGACTTATTTTAAAAATATATTTTGTATTGAAAAGTTTGTCTTTTTTATCTATATTCTAATTCTATTTCTATAAAGAAAAGTATACACATTTTTGTTTTTTATTCTTTTTATGTATCTTTTATGAAAACGTTTTTAAATAACTTAAAAGATGTAATTAATAAGAAAAATGATTTTTAATATAAAATTGCATTTTTTTAGATTATATAATATCACAATGAAACAAAATGAAGTTGACGGTTTAATTTATTATTTTACGAACAATAAATGTAATCCTCAATTACTAACGCAAGTCTATCGCTAATAGAAATAAAACTTTAAGCAAGTCGAGCTCGGACTTAAACTCTCCTAGCTCACAATGAACCGAGCTCGAGTCTAGGCGAGCTCAAACTCGACTAGAATCATATGCGGTCGCTAACGACAATTGCATGAAAAGATTGTAGGAAAATATTATTTTCTCACCAAACAGATGACATTTGAAATATAACCTTATTTTTAAAAAATAAATAAACTATTTATTTTTATTATAAACACTTTTCTATATAAGAAAACATGTTCTATATGAAGGAGCTAAAAATTGAATGAAAGAATACAAACTTTTCAATATAAGAAAATATTCTTAAAAAAGGATTTAAAAAACTCTTTATAATACCATAAAACATTATGTAGTCAACCTAGTTAATTAAATAAAGAAAACAAATATGAAAGAGGAGAAGATGAAATTTACAAAAATACCCTCATGTGATTTGCATGTGACTAATTTAACAAGAAAATTTAACTCAAGTTAGTTTAAAGGACCATAACCGTTATAAACATTAAACATAAAGGATGTTTGGTGTAATTTTCATAGATTAAGGACCAAATATGAAATCAAGTATAAACATAAAGGACCATTTTTGTATTTTAGTCTTTAAACAAACATATTTGTAAACTAAAACAGAGAGTAAGAGACAATATTTTTTTTGAACGGCCAACGAATAATTATTAAGCCCGGTCACCGGGTAAACCCATTGGCGAAAGGCCACCCACGCCTTCGAACACAGACAACGCTGGTGACCAGGCTCGCCCACCATTCCAAGAGAAACCCACCACCCAAAGGCCCACTGTTGTAAAACCTTTGGCCCACTTGGAGCATATTGCACCTAGTGAGACTCTAACTCATGACCTCCACTTTGGAAAGTCATGGGGTGCCTTCTCATAAACCACTTGATCTAGGACTCATTGGCAGTAAGAGACAATACTAATACAAAGTTGTGTTCAAATAAAGTTAACTAACCACATAAGATTCTAAGTTGGGGGTGTTAAAAGTTGTAATTTACGCTTATAACATTGTAAAACACTGTTCCTTTGCTTCATTTATTAACATATAGGTAAATAAATTAAAGGTACTAGTTATTCTCCATAACTAATATATCATACATTATTCATATTTCATAACTAGTTAAGCATATAAGCCATTAGCCATAACCAACTAAATTGCATAGATAAGTATTGTCGTTTGTCATTGAATTACTTAATTGATTTATAATTTTTTTTTTTTTGGTTTTTTATACACTTTGTTTAGCAAAAATGTGTTAAAATATGCATCATATCATGGAGTGAATAATATGAATAGTTTTACAATATCGTTAAGCAAATAAGTGTAAATTTTCTGCTCTAGCGCATTTTAACTTGACTTGTTTTTTAGTCAACTCATTTTGACCCGACTTGATTTAAGTCAACTCGTTTTTTTGCCCCCACTCCAAAAACTCTAGATGCGCCATTTATGTAGTCTAGGGCTGCAAACGAACCGAACAAACACGAACAACTCCTTGCTCGTGTTCGTTCGTTAAGAAATAAACTTATTCATGAACTATTCACGAACATTTAGCGAACGAGATTTCTTGTTCGTGTTCGTTCATTAAGAAAATGAACATGTTCATGAACACTTACCGAACGCAAATGAACACAAAAAAAGCAAACGAACACAAACAACTGTTCATGAACATGACGAACACAAATAAGCTCATGAACACAAACGAATACAAATTATTATAGATTTATTTTATAATAAAATTTACATATTTTATTACAAACATTACACAGTATCAACAAAAAAAATAAGTAGTTAACATAAATATCAAAAAATACTTGATATAATAGTCATTAAAATATTTGACAAAAAAATTAAGAATATGAACGAACACCTTAACGAACATAAACGAACACATTATCAAACATTCACGAACGAACATTAACAAACATAAACGAACACATTATCGAATGTTCACGAACATAAATGAACGAACACGGCTTGTGTTCATGTTCGTTCGTTTAACTAAACGAACGGAAATTTTTGTTCGTGTACGTTCATTTACTAAACGAACTAAACATAAAAGAACTTTCCGTCGAACGGTTCACGAACTGTTCGCTGAACATTCAATTCGTTTACAGCCCTATCTAAGTCCATCCGATTAGTTTGCAGTCCTACCAAAAACCTTCATTTTACTTTATCTACACAACTTTTACCATAGATTAATCAAATGAATACTTTTATTAGTTTTTTTATGTTTATCTTTTATTTTTAATAAATTAATTACCAACCATAACCAACTAAATTGCATAAATGGTTTTGTGATAAGATTGTTTTTCAAGTTTAGTCCCCAAGTATAGTTTATTACAAGATAGCATGCAAGGTATGCTAAGTTGTAACAAAATTGTACCTATCTTAGATGGACGTTAACTTTTTCCGTTAAGTATGTGTGAAATTATCTTTTTACCCTTACCGTCATTCCTTCTTCTTTCTCTTGACCCAGATTGCACAACAACCTCCATCACAACCGTCATAACGACTACTACTGACAAGGGTATCACACTTTGGTTGTATTTTTTCATGATTTTGCACCTAGTGGTGGATTCAAATGGAGCTGAAGGAGGTTGTGGTGATAATGATGGTGGTTGTACAACGACATAGGTTGTCGCGTAGGTGGGGTGTGACATTAGAGTCAGACGAATAAGGTATAAATTGACACTTGAAATAGGTGGTGAAGAGTGGTGAAAGTTGCAGCTGGCGGTGGTCAGCAGTGGGTGGTGAAGGTTGCAGGTGGTGGTGGTGGTGTTGAATAGAGAGAGCTGTGTGAAAGGGTATAAAGGTTATTTTAACGGAAAAAGTTAACGTCCGTCCAAGCTGGGGATAATTTTGTTACAACTTGGCATACATAGTGGGCTAAGTTGTAATAAACCATAATTGATGACTAAACTTGATAAACAACCTTACCACAACACCATTTATGTAATTAACATATATAATAACAATCAAAGGTTGGTATCTACAATACCAGTCTGTGATTGGTGACCGCCCCTTGCAACGCTCGTCCATGCCGTGGTTGTGAGAAGCGGGTTCGTGTGGACGAATGCATTCATGGGTGTGTATTTTTTTCTTATTATCTTGATTATCAACGAAAATTGGAGATAGAAGTCACCAACTCCATTATTGTGAACAATTTTGTCATCTCATATCCCGAATGTTTGCTAGGATTTAATAACGAAGTGTTTATAGTTGCTACGAGCTAGCTTATCAAAAGTTTACATATAGGCCATGGGCTTCTCACGAATAAAAACTTGGGCTATCTAAATGTTGGTTTGATGTAAAATAAAGTTGGTTTGGGCTTCTTTCGAATATCCTTCATTAATTCGTAACTTTTTAATTTCTTTTTTCCGTTCATCGTCACCATTTATAAGTTTTATGAAAGAATAATGTACAATAGGATAAACACATTAACTATTTGTGTAGTTCTTTTAATAATTTTTGAAATGTTCTTACAATATTAAAACTAAATAGTTTATTACAATAAATAAAGTGTTTCTAAAAATAAATGTAAAAATTATGATTATATAAAAATGTAAAAACGTTTGTGAGGTGAAAGGATTATTTGGGAAAGGGTTTGGGAGGAGGTGTGTGGTGATTGCTAATCTATACAATATATAAAGCATATGAGAGAGACATTTTAAGATATCATAAAATTAAAAACAATTGTTTTACTTAATGCATAAGGTACAATCACTTTTGAGGGTAAAATCGTATTTTAACATTATTTACAGATTACCCCTTACAATTAGTTATATAATGACCTTACACTTACTGTGACTTACATAAAATTTTACATTATCTACCCATAAACCAAAAAAACTTAACTTGTTTTAAGATTTCAGTTATATCTTTTAATCTATCATGTTTAAAAACTTTTTGATAATACAATTGGAACCTGTGTATTTTTTAAACGTTTTGGTGTAAATTTTTTGTTGAACCGATCGATATTTTGTGAGATACAATAAGTTAATGCATAAATGTACAAGTATTAATGTAAAACATATTTATTTGGTGTTTTAAATTTTAGCTTAGAAAAAATATAATAGACTTTTGTAAAATTACTACAAAAATAACAAAAACTAGAATCGCTAGTGCAGCATAGTGAACCATGGCAAACCATCGTCAACACATACCGAGCATAATCAATTCTCAATTTTAATTTTTGATTGGTTAACGACTAATTTCAATAAAAAAAAAGTTCTACTAATTTAAACTTGCCTTATAGATATCATTTGAACTCTTAACTTTTTTCCCATGTATTTTTTTTTCTCACACCAATTCTTCTAAAACGATTGATATCATGTCTTTATCATCATCATGCGATAACACTATCAACGTTTTCTTTCAAATGCTCGTGGAATCCCAACTACTAGACGATAGACCAAGAGTGAATCACAAATAAAAAAATAAAATTATAAATACAAAAAAGGGAGGACGATTGACGCGACAAAGAGGAAGGAGAGGCTGGAGTTACCGAAGAACATTAGTTTTTTTATTTTATTTTATGTAAAATGTCTTTAATTGTTGATGAATGTTAGTTTTATTTTTATATATGTTTGAAAGAGAAAAAAATAGAAAAACGTGATGCCGTGTGTCTTGGTGAAAAAACTAACAAGGCGAAAAGGAAAATTATGATATATTGATGTAATCTAAGGGGCTGTTTGGCAGGTTTTTAATCAGCTTCTTAATGATTCAGATGTCTGAATGGTTCAGCACTTAATAGTTCAGACTGTTTGTTTCGCGAGCACATGTCTGAATGGTTAAGACATTTACCTCTGAAAGGTTAAGCATCATACTGATGTTGAATGGTTAAGAGGTCTAATGTTGATTGGTTAAGACATATTATCTGAATTGATCAGACATTTGTCTTTGAAATAGTTAAACAACATACTAGCTCTTAATGGTTCAGACCTCTTAATGGTTTAGCACATAATGGTTCAGACATCTTATTGGTTCAACACTTAATTATTCAGAAGTTGCCAAACAACCCTAAATTAGAATCATAGAATGTAAGATCACATTGCGAAAAATACTAAAGATAATCTAATATGGCTAGATAAGTTTGTGAAAGAGGGTTTTGGTATCTTCACAGCATATGCTCTTGAACTCTGTGTTATAGCTTTCCCACACTCATCTTGCATAACTAACAAAAAAAACATCAGTAAAAATTTAGTTTATTTTCTAAAAGTGTCTCAAATCCTATTTATTTTTATTTTGATTAAATAATAATTAATTATTTTTCATTTATTATATTTACTATTTGTAACACTCACAACCACTCATAAAAAATATAAAATGATAAATATAAGGATCACTATGACTTTTCTTCAAAATATAAGAATAGAGATGGGCTCGGATACCTGAGGTACCAGTAAAATTATATGTTTATTTATATTTACTTTATAACTTAGATAGATGTGAATATAGATAGAGAAGCTCGAATGAATGTTTTATTCACACAAATCACTACCACATAAGTATTAGTAAACCAACAATGACTTAAATGTTTTCTGAATTATTATAAAACATTTTAATAACTATTTTATTTAATTAGATAAGCATCCGAGAACAAAGTTGTTATTTTAGTCATATTTTAAGACACTTTAGCATTTAATTACTTTATAAATCTTTTTATAATACAAAAATTACCTTTTTAGCATGATGTACAAGTAGTATAAGCATATTAAGCTTTTATGGATAAGTTTAATCAATTTCATTAATATTAACAATAATGATTTATAAATTATTATATAAGTATTATTTATATAAATTATCATTTGAATTTATATAAATTATTATTTATAAAATTCATAACAATATCATGTTTTAACTAACATTATAAAAAGTATCCCACACATCAATAAACATTTTTCAAAGACCTATACATTTAAAATATACTAATAAATCCCAAACATTGTAATTATCTCTTTCAACTTCTTTATCATATCATCTTTGCCCAAATCTATAGAAAAATTGAAAATGATATATGCAAACTTTTATAAACTTTCAGGTGAGTAATAATACACAATTTATCAAAACCAAACCCTAAATTTTAACAGATTTGTTGCAAATCGTGAGTTCACAAACTAGTTTTATTTAATGCATAATACATCTATTTATTTATCTATAGTATATCTAATATATCATATATGTGATGTATACTCTTAGGCGCTAACATCTACGAAAGCCAAAATTAAAGAAATGAATACTTTATGTTATGTTTTTTAATCTCGTGTACTGTTTTCTATAATATTTAATTGCTAAATTGTTCTAGATGTTTCACATATAATATTCTAATATCTTTGAGAAACGTGGCAAAAAGATGTGGCAACCACCAAGTCAATGAGTCGTTGAATGGTGAGTGTCGACTCTTGATGACCACTTGTATTCTTCAAGATTCGTGACAACTACCGTACCAAACTCGAACAAAAAAGGTTATAGATTATCATTTATTTTTGCTTAATATTATCAAGGATATTTTTATATTATAAAATTTATACATTTTTTCTTTCATCTTCAAACGTAGAAAAAAGAACTTTAACACCAATATATCAAGTATTTTGCATTTTATTATAAATATACTTTTATGAGGTCGATTTCTTTTGATGGAACCACACGTACGCTTTTACGGTCCGTGATCTTTTACAAATACACAAACATGATGAATATAGCGATATAATGAGGAAAGGTATGCAAAGGGTGGTTTTATTGGCATGTTAAGGGCGATCTGGAAGGGGAGAAACAAACGTACTTTTAACGATCTTCACGTTTTAGTGAAAAATATCATAGAGGAAATCAAGTCACTTGGGTTTCTAAAGATTAAGAATAGGAGTAAAGTGTATTTTTTAGATTGGAATAATTGGTGTAGCTTTAACTTGTAAACAAAAAAAAAACTTTGATTGAGGCAATTTAAGCGGCTATGGGTCCGTTCCATTGAGTGCTACTAGCATCGTCAGTCGTAAACGCTGACAGGAAAACCAAATAGTGGCTGTAATATTTGGTTTCTTAAAACTGGTTGAAGAACAATCGATAAACAATCAATTTTCTTTCCGTTTCGACCCAAAACTTTTTATAAGCCTAAACACAAACCTAAAACTGGTTGAAGAACAATTGATAAACAATCAAGTTAATGATTTCTAGCCTTCTTTGTGAGGTCAACACAAGAACAACAAATGCAGGGGGAGGGTGAATCTCCTATATGTGGTAATTTTGGTTAATATTTTAATTGTTGTGACATGTAGGCGTTATATAGGTAAATTCAAGTTGAACTAAAATGATTTAAGTGTAGTGGTTTTAGCTAAACCCAACCATTAACTAAACCCCTCATTAGTCAAGGGCTTATGTTTCACGCCCGTGAAGGGCTTAGCGCTGTTGCACTTTAGCACCCCCGTTCACCCCTGTGTAGTGGCTTTAGCGCCAAAATTGTTTCCAGCTCATCAAAGATAGCGCTCCAATTTAAGACCATATGGGCAGTCTTATCTGCAACTTCTTTCCAGGTTGTTTAATATTTCACTTTGTCACCAAAACTAGTAAAATACATAGTTATTAAATTTTATGGTGTTACAAAAAAAGGTTGACGTTTTCTATAAACTCTGGATTACTATGTATAAAATCTTTTACCAATAAATCAAAGGGCAATAGACCCGTAAAAAACCTATCATGCTAACACTTGATCCTTAAAATCAGCGAAAGATTACTAACGACTAGTCCATCAGTAATTACTGAAGGATTCCGACCGAATATTTACTTTCATATTTTTTGAATTTTTAAAATGTTCTGGTATGTCCTGTTACTTATTTATTACTTAACTACTTTTAACATCTATGGTATGTTACCATCGATGACTCAAGATTCTCGTAGCGTTTTGGTTTTAACATTTACTAATTAAATTATTAGATTGTTAGTCATGTTCTTTGTGTCCCGTCACTTATCGTTAATATTATGGATTGATCCACACAAAAACATTTATAAATCAGACTTAATAAATATCCACACATAAAAACTTATCAACCCGATATTTACGATGTTTTCTAGACATCACTATATCGGATGATATTAACTTCTCTAAATTAATTAAAAGTTGTAATGTAACATAAAAACTTCTTATTTTATTATAGTAGCATTAAACATTGCAAACACACATCCGTCAAATCTTACAAACAAAACATCACTCTTAACGCGTTCGATAATAAAATCACAGCATCAACATTAAGTTGAGGCTACTTTTAACCAAGCAGGCCTAGACAGGATGTCGGCAGCCCACGCGCTGACGTGTGGTCGCGCGTCAAACAACCTCTTCGTCTTCGTTCCCATCAGGTACATTACGACAGGGGTGTGGTGGAGATCCGCCAATGTGAAGCTATCGCCACCTAAGTACTTGCTCTCTGACAATCGTGATTCGTACACATCAAGCACTTGCTCCATTTTCTTTTCGTTCTCCTCTACCACTGCATCGTCGGTTGTCATCCCGAACATCGGCTTGTAAGCTAGCTCCCAGGCCAATTTTGAAGCCACGGGATCGAACTTTTGAGACTCCACTTCGATCCATACAGCCAATGTAGCCATCTTCTTCGGATCCTTGATGATCAAATCGTTCCCCTTGTCGGCGTATGTGTGAGCTATGTATTGCGTAATCGCTCTTGATTCTGTAACAAGATAATTAATTCATCAGAAAAAAAAAGTTGTTGTTGGGTTCACCGAAAATAACAACCTCTGTATCCCATAAGATAAAAGAAACGTTTACCCTCGTGTCACTCTTCGTAAACTCTACCTACTCTGTTATTACTATGATTTTATTAGACGTGTTTGTTTGTTAGTTATGGTAGAATTTGGTTTACAAAAGTTCAAGCTGTCATATATTTAAGATACACGTAGTTTTTTTTATGACTCTTAATCTATTCTAAACAGACCTAACATATTATATGACTTGAACACTCGGAAGTGAGTGCTCGGGCTGGCAAATCGTGTTTTATCGTGTTTAATAGGTTACAGACAACGCGATCAGCACAAATATCAAACATGAAAACGACACCTTTAACACTTATATTTAGTGGTTTGAGTGTGACAGTTATGTGTTTTAGATATCAAAAAGAAGAAATGATAAATCCAAAACTCCTAATTTTAATTATTTTAAAAAATAAAAAGATACATAGTATATTTTTTTTTGCTAAAAATGTCTTATCGTGTCTAAACAGGTACCCATTTTAAAAGCCTTTGATTTGAAAATTTTTATAACTTCAGCATTTAACTACATTGATTACAGTTTTAAATACTATTCACCTACTTATATTTATATATAATAATGCATTAACTAAGCAAAATATGACCTTGGAGAAATAAAATATTACGAAGTCAGTTTTTTTTTTATAAGAGAAAAAGCAACTTTTTTTAAATCCCTCGTTACCACCGATAAGATTCCCGGTTCCACCGTTCCATAACCAGCCGGTTCAAAGAAACAAATCAAGAACTCAACCGACCGGTTTATGACCGCTCCGGTCGGACCGGCCACCTACTCCAACAACATCGCAAAAAACCGTAATCATTTTTCAAACGAATATAATCGCTAGGATTTACATACCAAAAAGCTTGAGATCACCATCTTCAAAGGCCGGAACCTGACCAAACGGCTGCAAAAGTACAAATAATATCATCAACATATAAACACAAAACACTAAACTGAATCAAATCATATCATATCATATCATATATCATACAAAAATTAAAAACATCATAACATCAGATAAGTTATAATTTACATACGTTACGTGATAGAAACTGAGGACTCTTGTGCTCCTTCTTGCTCATATCAACGTTAACGAACTCGTAGTCGAGGTCCTTCTCGGCTAGGCACGCCTTGACTCGGAGAGTCGAGGTCGAGCCAGCGGCACCGTAAAGCTTGATGGCCATGATCGGTTATGCAAATTGGATCGATGAAAGGGGGTTCGAGAATGGTGGATGGTACTAGCACGGGTTGAGTTATAAATGGGTGTGGGCTTGTGGGTTTATAAATAATGTAACAGGTGTACGTGTGGTGGGTACTAATACGTGTGAAGTTGTGAATTGTGTTTTGTGAAGCTTCTAGAGATGTTGCATTATTAAAGGGTGTTGATTGAGTGAGGTAAGTGATGACGTGAGATGAATATGCATTTGTGATTGATTACATGTGGTGTTTAATGGGGTTAATGTGAATAATCAATTTGATTTAAGGTTTTAAGGAATCATTAATGTTATGTAATCAATTCACGAGAAAAGGTGGTTTTAATTTTAGTTTTTTAGGGATTGTTAATTATACTAAGGTTGTTTTATTTTTATGTTTTTCTAAGGTGATGTATGCAATTATTTTATACTCTTTTTGGTGCATTTGAAAATAAAAAAAACCGAAGATGTTTTGACAATCGAATCTCAGAAGCGAAGGATATAATTGGAAAGATAAAGTTCATGTCGTTCTTGTGATTTAAAAATAAAAGTAAAATTTCGAAATAATTAGTGTAAATTTAATTCTTTGATTATTTCATTTTGTTCTTTTTCTAGCTTTTTGCTAATTTTAATGATATATTTTTGTTGGCTGTTAAAATTTTTTTAATTCTTTTCACTTTTACTTAGGAAATTTCTCATTCCATCCATGAATATATGGTCACTCATCACATTGTCACATGATTTTTCGTTTGCATTTTAAATATAACTAGGTTTTCTCCCGCGTTACGCGTCAGGAGTCTCGTCATTTTTTCACGCACAACACTGTTACTTTGGTCGTTATCGGGCTAGCTCGTCGGAAACCATAAAAATGAAGTCTTAGTAAACTTTAGTGGTTTTCTTGAAAACTATACGGTGAGAGGCCGGTTGTTTTTCCTACACGCAAAACCAAGTTATTTTGATTGTTGTCATTTCGGCTCGTCAGGAGCCATAAAAAGCAAAGTTTGATGGCAAAACTATTAAATAATAAACTGTAGTGGTCCAAGTTGGAAAATAAAACTAAACTATAAATAGTTTGGTGATCGAATTCCAAGATCCTAAACTTTAGTGTCAAAGTTTAGAAAACAAACTGGTGATGAAACTGTAAAATACTAAAATTTAATGGACAAACTCGGCGAAATAAAACACGACTTTTCAAAAACAAGAATTAAAAGAATAAAAAGGAATACAACACATGGTTTAAGCCAAAGACTAAAGGAGGTTGGTTTTTAATCTCAGTTTATCAAAAAATTTGTGGCCAAAACTAAAAGAAAGAAACATTACTGTGACAGTTCAGTTTCTTTTTAATATATATTAGAATATACTATGATTTTATACTTTTTTTTATTAACTAATTATTTTTCTTTTACCATTTTGTTGTTTTTATTATATTGTAGTTTAGAGCATTCACAGCAGGTTTCTTATTTTTATCCATATAATTACACTAAAATCACTACATTTTCTCTCTTTTCAATTAAATAATATTTTTTATACCTTTATAATTACTTCTTTTTCTATCCTCCACTCACAACCACTTTAAAAAATATTAAAAAATATAAGGATTGAACAGTGATTCTTCAAATATATCAATCCACAATAACATTTTCTCTCTCCTTCACTCACAACCACTCAAAATCATTCCATATAATATATCAAACACACTCACATACTTTTAAGGACTCCACTGTGAATGCTCTTAGAAGTAAAATAACACCAAACATTTTTTGTGTATATAGTGTAAACATTGTTAAAATAATGTATTAGCATATTAAACAAAATAAGCAACCATGTAAACAACTCGAAGTAATCTCAAAGCACATTTTTTTACTAGATTGATGCATGTAGAACTTTAAATTTTCATAACTAGACTAATTTAAATAGTTTAACTATATTCGACTATGTGTTGTAAATTAGTTAAGCCATAAAATTTTCTACTTTTAGTAGTAATGCATTTTTACAAATAAGAAAATAATAAACATTTGAATTAATTTTTAAAAAGATAAGCTTAATTAAAACTGAAACAAAAAGTATATCTTTTAAAAATTCTAAGAAAACCGTTCCATATAAGATACTAGAATGATTTTTTAAATGTATTTAAGAAGACTGATTTAAAAGGAATAACGAAAATAAAAATGCTTAAAGAAATACGAAATAACTTTACAACTTTAGTTTATAAAAGGTTATATGAATACGAAATATTTATTATCTAAAACTGTACCAGAAAATATAATTAAAAAAAATGTTTTCATATCCTTTTATAAAAGGTTATTCGATATGTTTAAAAATGAAAAGAATCAAATGTTTCTTTTAGAAATTAAAAAACCACAAATTAATTTAGGCACATAAGTATTACTAATGGTACAATAAAGTATAATATTAATTGTCGATTTAATATAAATAATACTATAATAATAAAAAGGGAAATGTAAAGAATAAAATGGCCATGATTGATGGATTCAGATGCGGCGGACGGTGCGACCACTATGAGAACCGACAAGTGGGTGCGGCTTTATAACTAAAATAAAAATATAATGTGGTTGGTATAAACTATGACTTTGTAATTAGGGCTGCAAACGAGTTGAACGTTCAGCGAACAGTTCGTGAACCGTTCGGCGGAAAGTTCGTTTATGTTCGTTCGTTTAGTAAATGAACGAACACGAACAAGAAAATTCCGTTCGTTTAGTTAAATGAACGAACATGAACACAAGCCGCGTTCGTTCATTTATGTTCGTGAACGTTCAATAATGTGTTCGTTTATGTTCGTTAGTGTTAGTTAGTGTTCGTTCGTGAATGCTCGATGTTCGTTTATATTTTCAATTATTGTGTCAGTTATTTTTATGACTATTAAATCAATTAATCTTTTATATTTATGTTAACTACTTATTTATTTTTGATTAATTTTGTGTAATCTTTGTAAAAAAATTTAAATTTTATTGTAAAATAAATTTATAATAATTTGCATTCGTTTGTGTTTATGAACTTTTTTATGTTTGTCATGTTCATAAACAATTGTTTGTGTTCGTTTGCTTTTGTTTGTGTTCATTTGCGTTCGGTAAGTGTTTGTAAATAGTTCATGAACATGTTCATTTTCTTAATGAACGAACATGAACATACAACCTCGTTCGGTAAGTGTTCGTGAACAATTAATGAACAAGTTTATTTCTTAACGAACGAACACGAACAAGGCATTGTTCGTGTTCGTTCGGTTCGTTTGCAGACCTATTTGTAACACGTTAGAAGTCTTCTGGACCCGACTTGCGTGGGACCAAAACCGATTTAAAAAAAAAACACGAGGGACAGGACCGTGAATGGTTGGACCGACTGCCCGGTCGCTTCGGTTTGGCCATTGGGTTCCATCGGGTCCCTAGTTAAGACTTAAATGGAATTGGGTATGTTAGCCTTTCTTTTTACTTTATGTTAACATGTTTATTTAATCTTTTACCTGTTTTTTGACCCTAACACTGAAGATTATGACTTTTGTCTTTAAAAAATTGTATGATACTTTTTTTAGAAAACCATAGACAATGACATGAATTGGATGACTTGTGTGATGATTTTTGTATAAAAAAATAAGAGTGAATTGCCGTTTACCTCCCTGTGATTTATTCACGTTTGCCATTATCATCCAAAATATATTCTTTTTGCATATACCTCCCCAACGTTTATTTCTTGTTTTCATTTACATCCAACAAAGTTAACCATGTTAAAATTAACTTGTTAAAGTTATAAAATGACAAATGTACCCTTTTAAATATATAACAAGACCCCCAAATGTACAGCCCTATTTTAGTTAAATCGAATGAGACTTGATCGACCTGTAAGGGAGAAATTAGTTCTTGCAGAGGAGAAACATCGATCCTTGCAGAGGAGAAATCGATTCTTGCCGAGGAGACACCGATTCTTGCAGAGGATAAATCAATTCTTGCATCGATTCTCTGGTTGGACCGAGTGAAGACCTTCGAGGGAGAAATCGACGTTATTGGGTTGGGTTGTTTGATTTTAACCATGTGAGGGAAAAATGATGTCATGGACACGGTTTAAGCCAAGGTTTCTTCTTTTGCTGCACCATACAAGTAAGTTGGGTTGTTTGATTTTAACATGTAAATTGGTTCTCTGCTAAAGTTCTTAACAACATTCAAAGCTTCTATTAATTGATCTATGCATAATACAGGTAAATGGAGTTGTTTGAGTTTAACATGAAAATTGGTTGTCTACTCAAGTTATTCTACAACGTTCAAAGATTCTATTAAAGCTTTCCTGATTATATAGGTATGGTGGGTTGTTTGAATGTGGGTAAACTGATAACAAGGAGGACACCTTGTGAAAAGAACAAGAGGCTAAAAATATCAATCCAACTCACTCCATAAGCAAGAAAGGAAGAACAAGAGGCTGCAAATAGTATTAGGTCTTACTTAGTTTTGTATCATTATCTATCATCGTTGTAATTGAATGGTTTGTAATTGAATTGTTTGATGGTTCAACAATGATGCAATATACAATTTTTTTAATCTATTTTGTCTGTTGGTATGAATATTGATGCAATTGTATGAAATTAGAATGGTATTCATTAATACGGATGAGAAAATTACATGATTGGAATGGCAATTTTATAATGATAGTTGGGTATTCATGATTCATATAGTTGATAATGCAATTTAATAATTGAAAGTCACTTTTGATACAAGTATAACATCACTAAAAAGAATGATATGGTAATGGCATACCATTAATAGAAGAATGCAGTGGAATTGGTCATGCAATTTTATAATTGTATGCAGTGGAACTGGTCAAGCAATTTTATAATTGTAGTCTCACTTTTGATGCAAATACAGTACCATTAAAAAGAATACAGTGGCAGTGGCACAACCATCAACAGAAGGGTTTTGTAGTAGGGTTTTGTTTTTATGTGAAATTACTTAAATGCCCTTTCAACTAATGAATTTTTAACCTTAATTTTAACATGGTTAACTTTGTTGGACGTAAATGGCAACAAAAAATAAACGTTGGGGAGGTATATGCAAAAAGAATATATTTTGGATGATAATGGCAAACGTGAATAAAACACAGGGAGGTAAACGGCAATTCACTCAAAAAATAATAATACAATGTTAAAATGTATCCTCACTTCTCTTAATGTAATACAAAAACCAACAAAATTACTATGTTAAGTTAAAGAACAATTATGAAAGAGTATTTGATTTTAATTTTATTTTGAAAAATAAAAATACTTTTTGCGAGAAATAAGTGAACTTCTAGGTTTAAATAAATAAACAACTATAATGTTGGTAGAGTCAAAGTAACACGAACCTCTTATGAATAAAACAATGGACACATAGTCCAACTATGCACCAAGAGTATGATCATTACCACATCTATATATAAAAATATTAAGATGTGACCATTTGATAATATATTACCCATGTCTTATCTATATATCATGTAGTGTTCAAATCATTGGAGTTTGTTTAAGGGGTTTTTAAAACCAATTTAAAAAAAAAAACACTTTTAGGTGGGTGAACCTTTCAAGTTATCACACAATTAGGCAAGTAGTTTCTAGATTTTAAATAAAAATGTTTTGGTTTAAATTAACTAAACCAACGTAACTTCAAGAGTTTACGGATCCACGTTTAGAGCGTGACAATAGTATATTTACCTTTTCCGTGAATATATAAATTAAAGGATTATAAAGGACATTGAATAATTAATTAGTAAAGTCTCCCTATGAATGGTCAAGAGTGTTGTTGTTATGTAGTAAGTTTTGGATTTTCATCACGGGAATACCTATTTGATTTTATCAAAGAAAAATTTCACATAATAATAAGACTATTATAAAAGTATTTCAATTAGATAATTTGTATATTTATTATTCCAATCAAGTTATTAATATTTTTATTTGTTGTAATAAGGTCATTAAAGTTTTAACAGGTTCTAATTAGGCCATTTATATATTTTTTATTTTTAAATAATTCACAAACTTTTTAAAACAATTCAGTTTTTATAAATATTGTTAATATTTTAAATATTTTAATTTTTTAAAAATATTTTACAACTTATGAATAATCTAATTAGAACAATCTTAAAAACTTTAGTATAAATTTTTTTTTAACCGATTGAGACAATAAATATATGAGTAACCTGATTGTGATAAATTTAATTTATAAGTGACCTGACTATGATAAAAAAAATTTATAAGTAAACTGATTGAAACAAAAAAGATTATGAGTGATCTGATTGAAAAAATAAGCTAATGAGTATAATCTTAATACTTAATTACTATTTAAAAAAGTTCTTTTTTTTCTCAAATATGTTTTTGCAATTTAAATATGTATGTGGTTAGAATGAAATGAAAGATTGTGTGCCCACGTGCATTATTCAAAATTTCAATATATGATCCTTTTAGAAGTTACGATTATTACTATATAATATAACTATTTGAATAATATTGTAATTTTAATTTATTTTTAAGATATTAAAAAACAATATTGTTACATTTAATACAAATGATTATACATAAACAACTTGTTATTTATAAATTTACATTTTCCTATAATAATATAGATATGTTTGTTATCCCACATTGATTAAATCAAAAATGAGAGTTCAACACCTATAAAAGAGGATATACGGATTTGAGCGGAAACAAACTATAATTTGCGCATCGTTTGTTGTGCAAAACCATGAAAAAGATCGATTCCAGTTAAAATTTTAATGTTATTCTTCTGGTCCATCTTTGGTTTATATGGTTGAGGTTTGAACTCAGTTCTTCCTGAGTCATTGTTAACATGGTAGTTGCTGGTTAAACTTGTCGGTTCAATCAGTCTGATTTTAAATCACATGTTGATACAACAAGAGATGGTTAGTCAAAGATACAAAGTTTTACAAACTTTTATACCCCGTCGAATTGTGCAATTTCACACATTATTGCTCAAAAGTTTAAGACGAGTAAGAAACATGTGGTTGCATTTCGTACAAGTCTTGATGCATAATTAGTTCTACATTTACAATTTTGTCCCTAACTACTATAGTCAATGTTTTTATCCAACATCGGTTGTGTAGAGAAATCAAAGCAGTATCCAACTCATATATAAGAAGCTTTTTTCTCAAAGTAAAAAAAGAGTTATGTTTCACGTGCATGCCTTCATCTATTTCATTAAACATAAAATCAAATTGGTAAAAATGACTTTTTGGTTTTTGAAATGGCGGTACGGTGGAACTCGGTTAGACCCAGTTGAACCGGCCGTTTAAATCATTAGTTAACACAATAATAGAGAGTTAGCTAAAAACACAAAATCCTAAAATTATTTATACTCGCATAGCGCGGGTTTCGCCCACTAGTTATCTATATATACACATACACCAAAATCTCCCAACGGCCCAACACTTGTTGAATAGTTTTACACTATATGATAACTTTTATATTTTACACAAATTATGGGATGAGACTTTTGAAAAAACATTTTCACTTAATAACTTTTAGTTGGAATCTTGTTATGAATTTTAACACCTGAGATAACACTCATCCATTTAAGACGTTAATTAACTACACATGGGCTGCACATGATGAGAAAAATGTTTTTTTTACCTTAAACTAGGTAAATTTTCATAAAACATATTAAATTATTTTTGTAAATCAAAACACCATTAATATTGTCATAGTGAAAAAAGATTGCAACTATATCTGATGTGATCATAAGTATTTGTTTGAGGAGAAATATTCTAGGTCAAAGTAGGATATACGTTCGAATATTTCTTCTGAATTATCAAGCATTTATGTTCGTGCTCGGGTAAATATGACTATCCAAAGAATCAACAACCTCCAATGGCCCCTCTAGTTACGCTTATAGATACAACAAAAAATTTGAAGATTGAACAATGAAAACATTAAATGACATTAAAAAACAATTGCTTAATGATCAATCCATATGGCTACATAGCATAGAACCACATGGACTAGAATGACAGTGAAACTTATTTAATCCATATGCAACGAGGATTATATCGATGCAAGAATTGGCCGTAAACAAGTTCATTGAGTGGTTGATGTAAAGTGCTTCAACTTTATGTTCATTTACAACCTCCCAAATGATGTACCAATCCATGGATGTCGTATGTTTGATTAAGAGGTTCTTGTAGGTTTTAGGGAAATTGTGGGTAAACCGCTAAAGGAAAGGTTATGACTGTGATAATGATTGTTCTAGGGTAAAAGGACATATTCACCCATTATATGTAATCCATGTACAGTTAATGAACGTCATAAATAGATGAATATTATCCTAAAGGTTAAAAACCGTAACAAGTTTTCAAATAAAGAGTGTTTTCCAATAGGTCTTATTCCATAATTTGTGTAAAACATAATGTTATAATTTTGTAATATATTTATTAACTTTTTTGAGCATTTAGTGTACTTTTAAACTGTTTAGGTTAGGCCGATTGGCCCTTAATCAGATCCACAATAATTAATTTGTTAACTTAAGCTTTTGAACGGCATAGTTGGTAAACTTTAGCTAATTGTCATGTTAATTGTTAGGTCTGTTTATATCTAGTTGATGTTTTGACGTTTATTTATCAGTTTGATGTTAATTGTTAGTTTTTTTTTGCAAGCTAGTTGATTTATTTATCAGTTTGATGTTACCGATTTGTATACTTCTAGCTTCGATGAATAGTTCTTTGGGCCCCTGGCAAGTCCAATAACCTGGGTTCCCATGCTCCACATCTCCGTCATTGCTGACTAGCACCATTAGTTTTTTTGTTTTCGATAATTTAGTTGATATTTTGATGTTTATTATCACCTGTAAATATCTAACATATATGTATATATGCATGCACATAAGTGCACATATACATACTTATGTATAGTAGATGATTCCTCATGTATGTGTTTAGACATACCAAGAACGTTTCCATGAAATGACAGTCGATTCCGGTTAGAACTAAACGATCAAGTAGTAGTGCTTTCGTACTATATTTAGTTAGTAACTAGGCGCCTAGTCGCCTACAAGTAGTTCTAACATGTTACAAATTCAGATTTAACAAATTCTAGTGAATAATGTATAAAACGCGACATAAATAGTAATATCATCCTGATATGAAACGCTAGCACAACTTGCTAAACTTTCGAGCTAGACTTGATCGATTCATTGAAACCGCGAAACCAAAATACTTTATTTCACTATAATATAATCCATACTTTGAGAGATGGTTTGATGATTATATATAGCACTATGTGAACAGCTATCTTGAATTAACTCAACATGTTCAGATAAAAAACTTGACCATAATCTAAAACTATCAAAGAACTATTTGACCACAGCAAGCTGTCAACATTCAAAGTCAACCTCATGTCACTTTGGAAGAACCATCAAAGACTCCATTAGCTAAGTAAGGCGCACCACAGCTCGATACAGGAGCTGTTTTAGCACGAACACGCCTACGGGTCCCATCCTCGGGCCCTCTCCTCTTCTTCTTTGGGTTCATGAATCCATTTGCAAGAGCTTCCAACGCCTTTGGGGTCAATGCGCGGTTTCTTCTACTCTGCCGTTGACCATTAGCAAGAGAAGTCAACAACTCAGTCTGGTTGGTGGTTGTCACAGATAAAACCGATTGTTTACCAGAAGGTGATTTGTTATCGCTGTCTGAACGTGGGCCCACTCGCGGGCTGTTCAAGTCTATCACTATCCTTGTACGCTTCTTCTCAGAACATGCAGCGTTGTCTTCCATGGCTTCATCTTCGCCACTAGTGTCGTTGGCTTTAATATTAATAACACTTTGACGTTTTCTTTTATGTTTGAATACTAACTTCAGTTTTCTTGCTGGTTGCTCGTTTGCAGAGTGATCCATTTTGGCATCTGGATCAAGATTATTCACTGTTTCAAAGGCTGCTGAATCTTGTAATGTGTTACGATTCACATCTTCATTTTGAGATTCGTCTGTTGTCTCATGTTCGGTTTCTGCAGAATGACTATCTGACGCTTGGTTATCAGCAGGTTCAATAGCAGTCAAAGTTGTAAGCTCAGTGACTTTAACAAGCCCAGCCATACTGGTGTCCACAACTGTGCATTTCATCGAATCTTGTTCGTCATCTGAGCCTTGTGTGTCATGTGGCTCGACCATCTGATCCTTCACAGGTTCATGATCAAGAAGGTGTGGTTCAGATGCAACTTTATTCAGTACTTCAACGAGCGAGTCAAAGTATTGACTTCCTTTGACCAAGCTCCGTCTTGAAAACTTTGTCACACCAGGTGCAAGAAACACAAAATTCTTCGAGTTTTGGACTGCATAGTTTCTAGGTTGTTCAGAGTGCCATCCTCTGGCTACAAGACGAGGCCACACAGCAGTCCAGAAGAACTCATTCAGCCTCGCTTTGCTTAATCCAATCCGATCCTTCAAAATATTAATAATTTCTTCGGTTTTGAGAGAGGAGCATGTAGATTCAACTTTTTTGCTTCTTAAGCGCGTTTTGGTCTTGCAAGTAAGATCCTGTTTTCCTTTGCCAATGGCTACTGCTTGTACAAGAAGATCGACGCCCATTGTATCCCTTAAAGTGAATACATACTTCTCAAACGAAAGTTTTCCCTCTTCAAACAATCTTATGACCTGAAACAACTCATAATTCAATAACTGATATTCTTGAATACATGTAGTAAATAAACAGTAAAGAAAGAGATTATGAAATATAACTTTTGCAGATGTTTTGAACATAAAGTACCTGTGTTAAACTAGCTTTACACTCGTCTGTCACGTTAGAAAGTAAGCGAGACAAAAGTTCATGTAGCCTCCACCCGTTGAAGATCTTTTTACCAGGAACAGACTTCTTAATTCTTTTCTTTCGGTACATTGACCACTTTTGGTGTTCACTGCTTCTATAAAACTTCCCATAGTAATAAGATATCACATTGTGCATTCCTTTATCCCCCATGAATTCGTTCACAACTCGAAGATTCTTGCCAAATATGTATAAACCAAGAATAAAACTATCATGTTCAATCGCGCTCCAAGATTCAGTACTTGATGAACAAGGAAGTGGAAGCAAATCACTGTCTGATCCACAACCTGCAGAACAAATCTTACCCTTTGCATTTGCTTGAATCTCCACGGTTTCTTCCTTGTTGTTATGTTGATTTTGAACCCATGTGACAGGAACCGACAAACCAAACTTAACGATGTTTAGATCATCACTCTTGGCATCATGACAAACAGGTAACTTTATGAGTTGGAACCGCTCGGTTTTTGTCATTAAAGATGGGATTTGTGCCTGGTATTCATCCCCGACCCGTGTGGTCCTTTGTGGCTCCCCAAATATGTTACCACCAGCAGAATACTGTTCAGAATGGAGCCACTCGACACGTTTATCAGCATCCTTAATATCTTTATCCATCTATCCACAACCAAACATGAAATCAAAAGATTTGTTAGCTTCATTAATGAATCAAAACACATGTTCTTGATTGTATGAACAAACATTAATGAATCAAGACATATGTTCTTGATTGTATGAACAAAAATAGTCTGACCCGATATGCTGTGTTTAAACAATAAACTAACAGCAACAGCAAGATTTCATCATACAAGAGATAAAAACTAATTATACTCGATTTATGACTGTATGTGTGTCCCCAAAACAGAAACTTTGTCAAGTTATTTAGGGAAATTTCTATAAATTCAACAAATTACATATGTGATAACATAAACAAATCGATTTATTTTATTAACACCTGCAGAAAACCACGATCAGATCCATCTTGAACCCAAGTATCAAACAAATTGCTAGCTACTTGAACACATAAATCAATCCCAAATTAACCACAAGTTAACATCAATCAAAACAATGAATGCCCTGAATGCATTATACATCAAGAACCAAAAGCATTCACGATTAATACACAAATTATCGGATCAAACCCACATCTTGCTGAATGGAGAAAACCCCAAATCACAAACACAACACACAGTTCAAGATCATCTCTTGAATTCACCACATAAGTTTACAACCACAAACCCAAGCCAAAGATTAAAAAACACGAGCAACAAAGCTTGCTAAACTTGAATGTAACGAATCCCACGTGAAGACGCAAAGATTAACAGATGGGTATCAATATTTTGCATCAAATTCAACACTTTCAATCGTTTCTTGAAGATTAACCCCTTCATGAATTATGAACACACAACACGATAATTAAAGAAAAATGCAAGAAACAAAGGCATAAAACTGTGGTAGATGATCAAGAAACGATGATAAGAAAGAATTCACCTTTGTAAATGGGTATATTGCAAGTGATGAAGTTGCTGTTGTAGCGTGAGATCGTTCTTGTGGACTTTGCGATTGCAGAAAGAGGAGAGAACCCAAAGCAAGAAAGTGTCGGGTATTTGAAATAACAAGAGACGACTAATTGGCTTTTGTTCGGGTCGATTTTATGAGTTTTTGTGTATTCTTTTGGTAGTCATAAGACCAAACCAGCAAACACGTCTGACCAAAGATTATTATTATTTTTCTTTGTTAAAGGTTTATGAAGATAGTGTTGTGTTTGATTGACCATTTGGGTCTTTTGAATTGGTTCTATCTTCATGTATTGTTTGGATCATTGGATGACAATGAGTTGGGCACAAGAGGTTTTAGTAATGTAGGAAAGATAGGTCGTTTTTAAGTTGAAATACTAATGCTAAACATAGCAATGTATATACTCTTTAATCGTGCGGGAACTTTGTAGTATAAAACCGTATATAAAATAAGGACAGAAAGTCAGAAAATGTAATGTGACAATTATAAAAATATAAATAGATTTAAACTAATGTGCATCGAGTTGTTTTTTTGATATAAGAAACGAGCAAAGTAAGCCAATAGCATTGGATAAGGTTTCGTGTTTAACACAAGTACTTAAAACAAATTTCGAGTCTCCCTTAAGAGATATTGTTTGTCTTCCACGGTACAACAAAAGAAACAAGACTCGAGGTAGTAGTACACTTTTTGATGTTCTTGTGTTTGTGGAAAAAGAATAAATGGTGCGGAACGAGATGATAGCACTCATCTCTGACGTTTGTGAAAGGATTTTTGACTAGCTCGCAAATCTCCGTTTCTAATATGTGAATACTCAACTTCCTTATCATCAAAAAATGGGCCATGATGTTCGTTTTTATAATTAATAGAAATAAAAAAATCTTGTTTTATCTTGTAACAAACAAAATTACAGTACGTTGAAAATAAAAATACACTGTCAACCGAAATTGACATTGACATTTTGACAATATTTGAAACTATCAACTTGAACCATGGTGTGACGACCCACCAGCATTAGGAATCAACACACCATCAGAAGAAAGTGTTCCTTATTATCCAAAAGAATGAACCTTGATGTTCATTTTATAATCGCACTAATAGAAATCAATTTTGTTAATATTACAATAAATAAAATTAAATTGCATTAAAAATGAAATTATATGGTTGAGTGAAGTTGATGATTCCATTCAAGACAACAACTGAAATTATCAAGTTGAACCAAGCTGTGACAACCCAGTAGCGATAGAAACTGACACACCATTAACAAGAAGTTCCTACTGACCATGCCTACCGGGATCAGTCATAACTGAGCTGATCTATGAGCATAACAACATCAATCAAGCTGAACAACTTAGAAGCAAGAAAAGTGATAAGCCCGACCAATGTTGGCTCTAGCCTGAAAATGTAATGGCAACTATCAAGCGACTTGCGATGATGTGAGTGTATGAAGTACATAAGGTCTACATTGTGCCAAATACTAAAGCTAGATGCTGACATGTGTGCGGGGTACAAGTTAGGGTGGTGTGCACCCTTTAAAGTCTGAACTCATGTCTCATTTTGAAGAAACAATCTTCTTTGAGGCTCCCATTTATATACCACTTTAAGTTTCTACACACCTCGTATATAAGACAACCTTTTATTGTTTTCTTCTTTCAAGTTTTATATCAAGCTCACTAATTTGAACTTTGAATCTCATTCATCTAAATTTTATTTTGAATATGATCTGGTTCATAAACAATAAATGGTATCAAAGCTTCAGGCTTGTGATTATTGTTAGTTCTAACTCCAGTTTTCTAGGGTTCAAGGAGTATGAGCTAGCGATTGTTGCCCTAGTTTGTTACACAAGGTGTAACAGAAATCTGATAAGGAGAAGACTTGTCAATCTAGGTTTAGGTGTTGGCAGTTATTAACCACCTATTTAACAATCGATAATCGAAGAACTCGGCCACCCCTCATCGATTGTCAAAGAACAAGGAGGAGGCCTTTTTGTATTCACATCGATCAATAGGAAGGACCAAAGTAATAAGTTTTTGGCATTTATTTTACGTAGAACCAAGAAGAAGAAAAATTGTATGAAAATTAGGTTGCCTTATATCGTAAACCAAAAATAAAGGATGAAGGAGTGTGAGTGTTGCTATTTGCAACATTCAACTAGAAAGAAGTAACAACATTGAGCTGTTCTTTTTATTGTCGAGCAACATGAAGATAGCAAAGCCTCCGGCTGAGAGCCTGGACAATGCTCATTCATTCCAAGTAGCTATTCTAATCAGAAAAGAAACATAATAAAGTTGGGTTTGTTCCTTTTTGATTCAACTTTTTTAGAATTAGGGTTTTTATGTTTCTTGGTTATCGATTGATTTGATCATTCCTCTATGGTTGTTGATCTTGGTTGGTTATAGTTAATAACTACTGGTTATTGATTCAGTCGTGGTTTGGTGTGATTGTTGTAGTATCATTCTTTTTTGTCTAATAAATTCTGGCATAGTTACTGAGATTCGAGGTGAGTTGTACTAGGTGTTTTGTGAACGAGAATTATAGGTCGAGTCCTTTAACAATGTTAGTAGAACAACCATAAGTTCAAGCCAGAACCATTGTTGTGTCTAGTCATTATTTCTTGATCATCTTTGTTTATCATATATTTGTTTTGGAATGTTAGAAAGCAAGAAGGTTTGAGAAGTTGGAGGTCTATATTTTGGTCGTTAAAAACTACAAATAGCGGATTTGTTGATTCAAAAGGGTTTGGATATGGTATTGGGTGAATGATCAGAATATAATACGAGAGGAGTGGAAGACTATTGATTAGCAGGCTAAAGCTGTTATTAGACTATTGCTTTCAATGGATGTTGCTTTAACATTTAAAGGGAATCACAACAACATTCTAAAGGGAATCACAATAAGGGCTATCATGGTAGGAAACTTTGTTACAATACACATAAAAAGTATGAACTTAGTTTTATCTAAACTTGATCATTAAGAACCAAAGAATGAGGTTTATATATACTACTATTGTCTTCATTACCTGACAATTGGGCTAGACCTATTACAGCTGTTACTAGTTTAGCAAGATCTAGTGGTTTCACTTTTAATGGAGTTTGAAATTTAATTCCAGACGAAAGCATTAGACAAAGAAATTTTGATGAATCATCAAGTGAACAAGTGAATGTGGTCAAAGGAATAAAAATTAACAGAGATAATGGTAGCGGATTAGGAAAAAGGTGTTAGACTAGGACTCTAAAGGATGTAACTTATTAGAAATGAAAACATGTCAAAATTTTTTAAAAATCAATATGAGAATGAGGTAAAAGAGGTTAATATCGTAGAGGAATATGCATAAGATGATGCTTTAAATGGATTTTGGAGCTTCACTTAATGCTAACCACGCATTTAAAACGATGAGAAGTCTTAAAACATGAGACTTTGAAATGGTTAAATTGGCAAATGATAAGATACTCTATATGATGTTACGGGCATGAGAAATGTTGATTTGATAAATTTAGTAGTACTATTTGGACTTTGAGAAACATAAGAGTAATTTAAAGCTTGAAAAAAAGTTAATTTTAGTTGGATAGTTTGATGAATAGGGCACAAATTAAGAAAAAAGGCAGTGGAAGGTCATTAAAGGTAATCTCGTGGTAGCTTATGGACACAAGAGTAGATTGTTACACATGGTCAATTACTATAAGATGATCATATTGGACCCGTTTCAAAGAAAAATAAGTATTGTCCATAGAATCTCGTAGGCAGAAGAACGTTTGCTTTACAAAGAGAAAAACTTAGAACCAGTGTGAAGATTCTAGTAAAAGGAGTTCGGAATGGGAGCACTAGAAGTAAGCCAGTCATAGCTTTAGTTAAAGCATAAAAACAAAAATAGATTATGAAAACCAAGGTTCCTATTGATAAACTCTTTCTACATAATTTCTTGCTTATAATGAAGAGTGTTTATTATTTGGACTTATCAGGATCAAACAGTTCTTTATAGTGGGAGTCGGCCAGGAAAGAGGTCAAGTCAGGGGCGTTTCTAGCCATGACTAACGTGTTGGAGCTTAGGGGGCGAGGGGAGCTTCAAGAGACCTTTAGGTTAACTGATGAGAAGGCCGCTGCAGCCAGGAAATAATGAAAAGTACAGAAGTACAATTGTTCATAATAGATGCTGGTTGAAATTATCAAGCCTTAAAATAAGGAGATTTTTAGGTTATATCTGGAAATCTTTATTTGGAGGCTTGATAATATTCAACTGCCATATGTTGTGAACAATTATACCTCTTGTAATATTCCTAATTTCCTGGCTGCAACAACTTTCTTGTGAGTTAACCTGAAGGCTCGTTGAAGCGCCCCTCAGAAGTTATTTAGATTACTAAATTAGTGACATTGGATTAAAGGGACCAGCGCCCCAGTTTAACTAGTTTCTAGTCCATTTATGTTTTCTTGGGGAATAAGATTTGCAACTTTAATGTATAATTATATATAGAGATCTTGTATTTGTACTTCCTCATCACCAGTGGTATAGGCATAAAGCAACACGAAATTCTTGGTTGGAACAAATTGGACGTAAGTTGTACCGCTTGAACCACCATATATCCTTGTGTTCTCATGTTTCTTTATTTTCTGTGTTTTTAATCACTGATTGTGTTTTGTTGCTTTTGTGTGCATATAACATTCAATTCGACCGAATTTGTTATACATAAGAGATTGTTGGGCTATCAAGAAGTCATAGGCACTAAAACTAGAGGTAGCCAAGATGCGCAATATGAGGTGAATGTGTGGGCATACAAGGATGGAGCAAGTAAGGAATGAGGTGTTTCGAGAGAGACTATGGGTGGCATGTATCACAGAAAATATTAGAGAGCAAAGGTTGCAATGGCTTGGCTACATTAAAAGAAAGCAGGTAACAACCTTAGCAGAAACCATAGAAACCCTCAATTCGGTCGGAAGGAGGAGTAGAGAGACCAAAACTGACTTGGGGTGAACGGATTAGAAGATTTATAAAAAATGCACCTCAATATAAAAATAATAAGAGATGAGAGGTTGAGATGAATTAGGGATGTTTCTACATTTTATGTTTGCCTCACCTACATTACATTTGCTTCTTTGGAACTTGCACCCTTGTTTGCCTTGCTGTGTGTCTTAGCATACTTATACATATCTTTGCTTAACTTTGCCATAGCTTGCTTGTACATTTTGATTCTCTTAGCTCCGGTAATAAGTCACCTTGTCGTATGCTATATCATTGTATGATATATCTCTGTATGCTATTTCATTGTATGTTATTACGGTATATATGTGTCATCTGGGCTGTTGTGTGCAATTTTTTTTAATTATTATGATAATTAAACTAATTAATTAAAAATCGTTTCTTCTTTTGGAGCTGAGGGATTAATGAGAACAATATATCTATCTGATGAGATATAGAAAAGTTTGGCTCTATCCTAAGACCCTACTCGTAGCATTAACTATTGAGTGAGGTTTATTAGGTTTGTGTGTTTGGATCTATATATAAACCCAATAAAATAGAAAAAAAAGAATAAAAAACAATTTTTTTTATTTTACTGTATTTTTAGCAACATCTTGTGACTAAAATTTGTTAGTAAATACTAAAATGTTTAAATGTTGTATAAAATCCGTAAGTTATAATTTATATATTATTAAAGTTCTACAATCTGTCGGTCATTCCGTCTACAAAGACTTGACATTGCTTTAGAGCGGTTGGTCAAAATAGAATAAACCTCACAAAAAATAACATAAAAAATTATTTATAAAATAAAAGATAAATAGAGAAAAAAGAAATGTTGAATTTTAAATAAAAAAATTGATTTCTTAATCTGATAAGTTAGTGTGGTCATCATATTTATATTTATGTGGCTACAAAAGATAAGCATCATTCCTCCTTCAAAGAAAGACCAAATTATTATTCAATCGGCATTCGCCATCGCTTGTTTACTTTATGCAGCCAACACCTTTTTTTTTCTTTGAACAAACAATTTATTAATCAAACAAAGCCACCGGCATGAAGCTAGAGCTCAACTTAAACCATCTTACAAAGGAGTAGAGAGGTAAAAATTACACCAATTATGCCATTTTAAATCTCCAAATACAACTTTTGTGTTTAAGCCACATAAATGAAGTGTTTTTTTAACTTCGTCGCAGAGCCTTTGTGTTCATAGCGGATTAGAGTTAAAGATAATGCCATTCCGAGCCTTCCATAATAGCCAAACAATTGCAACACAAACAAAATACAACACCCTTTTGCACTAGGATGTTATTCGAGACCAAACTTTAGTAGCGAATGGGCATTGTAGAAACAGGTGATATAGACGATTCACTGTTTTCTCCGCTCCAAAACACATAAAAACATTCCGTAGATTGAATATGCACTCCTTTATCTACTAATGTCTACTTTGTTGGGATCCTGCTTTATGCAACTAACACTTTCTTCATGTGTGTTCTCTAAATTTTTCATGAAATTCGTTCTTACAGAGGACAAAGTGGAAGGTGGTACGACAAAGTCTAGGTGGACTCGCGGTATCATTGAAGACCTCCCCACCCCGTTGAATGATACATAACAATGGCTTTGAATGAGGGTGGTAGCGAACACGGCAGAGGTTACCATTAGACCACTCGTTGGCAAACAGTCATATTGAAAAAAGTTAAATTTTAAGTATTTTATTCATTTATCTTTAACTACAAACAATCTAAACTACTTTTTACAAATTCTTTTTTTTCCAAACTATTTTCTCATACATTCTCCTCTTCGAAATTTGCAATGGATTCATCAAGGGCAATTGATTAATAATACCGTCACAAAAACGTAGTAGGCTTTCACCTCTTTAATCAATTGCCATTATTATTGATTTTGGCATGCGTTTTTTGTTGTCATGATTCCAACAATGTATCAACGTACTTAATCAATCGTTATTATTAAACATGCAACTAGTGCCGCACCAATCTTCAGTTGACTTTAACATTCACAATTAGAGGTGTTCATCGAATCGAATCGAATTCGAGTTAATCAAATCGTATAAGTTGAATTTTGAAATTTTCAAGTAGGATTCAAATTCGATTCGTATTCAAAACATTTTCGAATTCGAATTTGATAAAAAAACATCCATTCGAAATATCCAATTTCAAATGATTAAAATTAAAAAAAAAATAAGCATAACATATAAAATATTTTAACTTTCAAAATAGTCAAAAGATAACGGTTAAAATTCAATATTTTAGATGATATATTTTTTTATCTTAATTTCGTAAATACATATTTTAAAATAATATGTAAAATAAATACAGTAACTGTGTGTTTTTCTAATTCAAATTTCAAATCGAAAATTATAATATCACAGTTTGATTTGAATTCGATAATTAATTTTTGAATTGAATTAAAATTTGAAAACTCAAATCGAATATCGAATCGATAATTTTCGACTCGAATCGAATTTTAAAGTTTTTCAAATTTGATTTGAATATTGAACAATCTTATTCACAATTCAAACATGGGTATTATCTTCCCAACGATGTATGCTCCAATATGCTACTTTTGTCAAGTCATTTCCCTTTTGGGACATCAAAGTGCCAATGTTGTGGAACATGTTTTGAGAACTACGTACCCACAATTTAACCATTACTTTTTATTGAATTGGTTATTTTGTAATTTTTAAAATTTTATTAATTCAGATTTGTTAATTAATTTTAATTTATTTAATTAAGGTTTAATATTAACTTGGTATTGGATGAGAGATTGAAAAGAATAAGAGACATTTTCATAGTTCAACGAGAGTTACTGAGAGTTAACGAGGGGATGACAAAAAATAATGTGACCCCTAAATGAAGGACATATATTGTTGGTAAGAGGAATGAGTGTCAAGAAAATTGGCCATAGATAATCTGTGTGTTTATCTGGTAAACTAAATCTGCCAACAATAACTAATCTCAAGTCTCATATCGATCTACATGATGAGATAAATGCCAAAGAATGGTAAATCTAAAGGTGTTCAATCCCAAACAAGAGATGATTTTACACAAAACCTATGAACAAGAATATAGAGGAAAAAAAATAAAACCAACCTAGAACGACAAACAAACTCAAGACAACAATCATACCACAAACATGATGACAGGATACAAGAAAATACAGACTCTATTCAGAAACATATAGAATTTGTCATTTTGATGAAACCTAGACGTAGGACACAAACAAACTTCTGAGAAATATTGAAAAAACCAGATGAAAGATACTTGTATAGTCGACGATCTAAGAGAGTCTGTGTTATCAACACCATGACAATCCGATGAAGATGACGGCTAGAGATCAAGAATAATGACCACCTAGATGGTTCACTAGATAAAGTTTTTGATGGCATTATGATTAACCAGTGAAATTTTTCATGCACAACATCGTAAAGAGACCGCACAACTTTCCACTAAAAATTCACTAATGCATAGGTCTAAATGATGTAAGAATTCTTCTTGAATATTTTCTTTTTCCATTCATCTACGCTGAGGTCGTCATTCTGGTAAACCTCAAAGTTTATTATTTAAAAGCTACTAAAATCAAGACATTTTAAAAAATTCCTTTAAAAAAAACGTTACAATGCCTTCTGCATTTTCCATGATTTACACTCCCAACATGAATGACACATGTAAAGCATTACTGGAATCTAACTGGCTATATGCCATGACATATGTATTTGTTGCTTTGAAGGTTAACAACACTTGGGAATTGGTAACTCGACCATCCCACAACCCGGTAATTCTTTGTATGTGGTTGTCCAAACACAAATTTAAATTTGATGGCACATTTGAGCATTACAAAGCTCGATTACTTGTAAATGGTAAATCACAAACGGTTGGAATTGATTGTAAGGAAACCTTCAACCTAGTGGTAAACGTGCAACTATTCGTGTGGTATTATCATCGGTAACCTCCCAATCATGGCCAATACATCAAATGGACATAAAAGTGCATTCTTACATGAAACTCTTAATGAAACCATTTTCATGCACCAATCACCGGACTTTGTCGATAACACACATTTGGACTATGTTTGTCGTGTAAAGAAGTTGTGATACCGTCTCAAACAAGCTCTTGGTCTTGGTATACTTGGTTTTCCACATTGTTTATATCACGAGGATTTCGTAGTAGCATATGTGACACATCACTATTCATTTACCAACACGAATCTCACGTGGCTTGTTTACATGTATATTGTGACAACGTTTCCGCTATATATTTATCCAGAAACCGGTTAAACTCCAAGGGACAAAGCATGTTGAGATGGATATCAACTTCATTCGGAAAAAGATCCAAATCGGTTCGAGTATTACATTATACTTCTTCCTTATAGTTTGCAGATATTTTCACCGAAGGCTTTGCATGAAAACTATTTCAATCTTTCCGGTCCAATATGAGTGTTTGTTCACTGTCCGTTTCTACTAAGCGTGAGTATTAGACAAATAGATTATTACAAATTATTGTTTAGTTGATCTTGTTATAGATATTGATTCCTAACTTATAGAATTAGGAGATGTATTGTGATTTGTATTCTTATCCCTATATGTTAGGGAGTTATTTTCATGAATGATATATAAAAATTATCAATACCATAAACACTTTTACTTTTTTCATAAGACCTTTAATATTTAGAAAGTAAAATATTCGCGCTTTTTAAGCTTATGATTTTACTAAACTTTCGAAGATATAATGGTATGGTTTCATGTTTTGGCTTGTTTGGTTAATCCAATTAACTTGAACATTTCGGTTAGTTTCTTCAAAAACCATAATTACCGGTTAAGCCAGAAATTCCATTAAAATTAGTCAAATCAGATCGTTAACAAATGAACTAGGTCAACATTTACGTACTATAAAATGACAATCTAATAACAAAATTCAAGTACCAGAATTCTAGTCTCCAGCTTAGGTAGCCTTCACGTCATGCCATCTCATTCGTTCGGAGCTCTTTTATCCTTGTGCACATATTAAAAATCAGCTATACTGAGAGCATTCATAGCCGGTTCCCTAAATTTATGTGAGTGTATTCCCTATATTATATGTTATGGTTATAAGTGTTTGTGAGTGAAGGATATGTGAAATTTACTGTTTAATCTGTATTTTTGGGAAACAATGTTCAAAACCCTATAATGTTTTTAATATATTTTAAGTGGTTGTGAGTGGAGGAGAGAAAAAAAGATAGTTTTAATGATATAAAAAGTATTATTTAATTGAAAAAAAGAGAAAAATTAGTAATTTTTAATGTAATTATATGGATAAAGATGGGGTATGAGTTGTGAAAGCTCTAAGTGAGTTATATGATTCATAGACACAACAAGGAAGAAGACCAATAGCGGCGATAGATTTCGCCGCTATTAGGGGGGTTTGTCGCCGCTATTAGTAATTGTGGCAACTAGTCGCCGCTGAAGAGTCACCGCTAATAATTTGCCGCTAAAGAGTCACCGCTAATAATTCGCCGCTAATAACAGTATTAGCGGCGATTCTGTTGCCGCTATATGTGTTTGTTAAAAATTCCGAGGGAGGACTTTTAGCGGCGACAAATATAGTCAATTTTTTGTTTTTGGTTTTTTTTTGTATTTTTTTAATTTTCATTTTTAAAAACCAAATAAACCTGTATAAAAATAAACCCAGATTTCCCAATAACACAAATAACATACACATACATATAATATTAAGAAGTCCACTACGAGTGTTAACTAAGATGCTAAATACGTTGTTTAACTTCAACATTAAATGTCGTTAAAACAAACTTAAACTATTTAACCGCTAACCTATTCATCGTCCTCGTCTGAATCATCTTCATCAGCTTGTTGTGTAGCTTTTTGAGAGGCAATAAGTTGCGTAATTTGAGATATACAATTTGCATTTTGAAACAGACTTGCGATTTGAGCCTACAAAACAAAACATACATTATAAGTTGTTGTCTTTTGACAAAGTGCAAATTATAAGATTAAACATCCAGCTTTAAGTATATAATGTGTGTTTGTATCATTTTGACCCATTTCAACCAAAATATACCTAATTCAACTTAAATTTACCGATTTTGACCTGTTTAAGATAAACCAATAATGATACACTTAACACCTTTAAGTTTAAGCAGTTAAAGTTTATAAACCTATTTTGACCCGTTTTAACTCAAATTAACGTGGTTTTAACTATATCAAATGTGTTTGTATCATTTTGACCCATTTCAACCAAAATTTATATAATTTAACTTAAATATACTCATTTTGACCCGTTTAAGATAAAACTTATATAACTTTAATACCTTTGAAAGTGTCTGAGGTATTTGTTCCTGCTCATGGACAAACAAACTCGACCCTGCAGATGAAGACGGTTTATGCCCAATCCCTCTAAAATGTTCGCGGCGTTCTCCCAACACCGACTCAAAAACTTCGACCTCGTTCGGCGTTGATGAACAATTTTCTTCATTTTGGGATTGACTTAGCTCATCAAACCGTCCTTTGAGCTGATTCTATATTAATTAACAAAAAGTGATTTAACATATATATATATATATATATATATATATATATATATATATATATATATATATATATATATATATATATATATATATATATATATATATATATATATATATATATATATATATATATATATATAGAGGAGGGATCAAATGAAAACCACTCTTTTAGTAGAAAACCAAGAAAACTAAAATCAACCAATCATTTAATTTCTAATAGTTTTTTTATTTTTATTATTCAAAGGGTATTTTAGTCAAATGCTATCACACTATTTAAGGTATATATGTTTTTTAATTAGGATCCATTGATTTACTTCCTTAAAACTAATTTGACTTTTAATACAAGATCTACAAATAAAATCTCCGTTAATAATTATACAATTTTAATTTTAAGAACAAAATTTGAAAAACAAATCAACACTTCAACCAAGTCAAAAATTCGATCATCTTCGATGAATAATCACCGATGAAGATTTGGTAATGCAGCAATAACGATTTGGTTGAAGAGGTAAACTACGATTCTTTATTGAATGTCTAGAATCGATAACTATTAAATGATTTTAGGTGGAAGACATAAAACGAAAGTATTTAAACTTCTGGAGATTTAAATACTGTCGTTATTTTCTCATTTTTTCAATGATTTTGAAGTGAATATGATGAAATCGAAGTGAAATTGATGATGAAGATGGTTATGATGTTTAATACGTCAAAGATGATAATAGGTGGAGCAATTGTCGAGGGCATATAGTTTCGAACACGAAGAACACGATGACTACAATTGTTACATGTACGTAATAATGTTGGTACATATACGTAACACTTTTACATGCATGTATCTTGGAAGATGATGGAGACCAAATATAGAGAGCATGACCAAGAATATGAAAAACATACTGGCCTTACGTATATGTAAACATATATGAGCTCTTAATTCTTATTCTTGGTCTTTTCATTATTAGTTCTTAGATATATGTAATTCATACGTATACGTAAGCAACATATTTTCACTATTATTATATATGAGCTTTTAATTATTCATCCTAATCTTTTTATTCTTAGTTCTTTCTTTTCAATTGTGTTTACGTACACGTAACACAATGATTTATGTACATAATACGTTATTACATATACGTGACACGATGTTAGAAATTCAAATTGATCGTCAATTAACATGGTTACGTATATGTAACTCAGTTTATGCTCATGTGGTTATGTTCTTACTCGTTCAATTCATCCAATATACACTAATACATATACGTAATGAAGTGTTACATTTAGTTATTTCAATCGAAATTCTCGGTCTGGTGGAATATTTTATGATCGTTACATATACGTAAACAATATATGTAGCAAGATCTATTAACATGGCTTAAATGCTCATAAGATTTGAGATTCGATTTGATGAACTTAAAGTTTGATTATGTTACGTATACGTATCATAGTATTTCATATACATGACAAATTGATACATGTACATAAAAGTAATAGTCGCTTAATCTATTACAAAAAATAAAAAATAACTTTAATGTAATGTTTATAAATAAGTGTTATTAGCATAATTAAATATAAGAGAGAGAAAAGAGTGATATTAGGAATTGTATTTTGATAGTGGTTGTTTCTAAATTAAAAAAAATATTGTTTTCCTATTCTACCCTTAATGACTAATAATAACTCTTTAATTGCTCATGTAATTATAATTATGTCATTAATCAATCTTAACCATTGATCAACTAAATCAAGGGCTATAAAGTGGTTTTTTTAGTTTTCATTTATAATGTAGTTTTCATTGGAACCCTCCCCTATATATATATATATATATATATATATATATATATATATATATATATATATATATATATATATATATATATATATATATATATATATATATATATATATATATATATATATATATATATATACATACATACACACACACAAAGGTCCCATCTTTAATATTTCAAAACTCTACTTCATATAAAACTTACATATTGTTGCTCTGCTATCTCCGTATCAAAGGTCCCATCTTTACTGGTATGAACATTCTGAAACACCTCAAGTCTACTCTTATTCTGTTTAACCTTTAAAAGTATATCATATATTAAATAAATACTTGTATACATTTAAAAGCATATCATATATTAAATAAATACTTGAAACGCCTCAAGTCGGCTTGTGGTTTTGGCCGGTGGTCGGCGCCGATGGTCGGCTCGCGGTCGGATGGTGGTGGCTGCGGCTGCAGTCGGATGGTGGTGGCTGTGGTGGGTGGTGGCGTCGGCGGTGCAGTGGCTGGTCGCAAGGAGAGGAGGCTGTGGGTTGTGTGGAGGGAAAGTGAAAGGAGGAGATAAGTGCCCGCGTATATAATCGAGCACGCGTCGCCGCTAATGATGAATCAACCACAGCCGTTAGATCTAATGGCTGATGAACGGCTAGATATGAGTCAGTAAAATAAAAGGTGGATCGACAATCTTTAGCGGCGACATGTCGCCGCTATAAGTGTCGCCGCGAATGCTTCTATCGCCGCTAATAGTGTTGCCGCTATTGCGTGCGTTTCTTGTAGTGAGAACATGTAAATATAAAAGAGTTTTCACTTTAAACATAAACATTCACATCATAACAAAACATTACATAACAATGGTATACTATAGGGTATACGACATTCATAAAACGTTCTTTGGTCATTCATCATTAGTTAAGCATATCAGCGTATTCATTCAGGTACTCGTAGCTACTGCTTCCAACAACCCATATCTTAGTTGTATAACCATTAGCCTTCCACAAAGGCATATGACTCATGATTCCCATACAAGGACCATTCATTATTTCCATACACGGCCCATTGTTCAATTTTGTTATTAAATCATTCCATCTATTTTTTCTTGCATTCAAAGTGTTAGTTTATTCGTTTAGAAAACATTCATTCACTCGGTTTGCTAGGTCAACATTCACATAGTATAGAACACTGTAATAATACTTAGTTTCAAGTACATGGACTCTCGCACAACACTTGAAATTGGGACGAAACAACACTTTTAGACGAAATTACACTTTCGTCCGAAAGTGTGTGAACTTTCATCTAGGATACATCGACAGTACATCCGTCTGAAAGTCTAAGGCCTTTCATCTAAGACACTTACGTCTGAAATCATTTGTTTTTAAATTTAATTAAAATCATAGTTTAAACTAAATTTCCAACAAGGTACTTAGTAAAGCGAGGTCATTTTGATTTCAACCCAAGATAGTAACGCATTCACATAGCATAGTACAACTAAAAGCTTGAGTTGGATTCATAAATTCAAAAATTAGTATTTTATGCGCTGAAATCATTTTATATCCTTACCCAAACTTTAATCTAGTCAATAGATCAAACTCAAACAACCAACAACCCAAATAATCAAATTTGTTAAGGTACACTAAAAACTTCAAGACTTATGTCATGCACATGCATGAATATTGAAATACCACCACATATGCATGAAAGGCAACCATAATCAGACCAAAACAGCTAAGTAGTTCAAAAGATGGTGCTCCATAGCATCAAAAGATGTGTGTGAAGTCTATCTCCACAATAGAACCCACAAACCATACAAAGTTCAAAACAAAATATTAAAATAGGGTGCTGGTTTTCATAATATTATGTGAAATTCATAAACTTAAAGTACCATTTGATAGCAAGTTACTAGAGGTCGAAATCGAAATATATCACTTTGGAGACGTTGAAGACTCCATATCGGAAACATCATCCATGACTTGATCCTCTCCATGCCCTTCGACAGCAGCTTTAACAGTAAGATTGATAACTACGTTATTCTCATCTCCTCTTTTCTTCTTTGATTTCTTGGTAATTTTAGCAACAACTTCCAATGGGTTTGTAGTCAATGTACTATCACAGCTTTCACCATCAGAATCCAATTCTTGGCCTGTATTATCACCACTATTTGGTTAAAATGTTGGAAAACCTATGGGATATTTTTTTTGTAACAATGTTTTTTTCTTTTTTTAACTTCATTTGTCAAAATACGGTATGCACTAAATGAAGATTTCTATCAACTGTCAATATCGCTAGGAAAACACTTTTAGGTTTACAAAGGAACTCTTCCACCAAATTACTTTTGTGTCACGTCAGTTGGTTTGTAAAGTATGTGTCATATTAGCACATAAGTCACCTAATAATGCGTCAAATATGCAACATATGCACCGAAATACGTAAGTGTCATGCCAGTCAGAATTTTATGTATTTTTCATAATTATTTTTATATATTTTAAAAATATTAAAGTTAATTTAACATAATAAAATATAATGACTATAACCACATGATCATTTTCTATGATCATTTTCTATCTTATATATTCACCTTATCTCCATACGTGTACTCATTATCAAAAAATTACAAATTTTGTTAAACAAATTCTATTTTCAAATGAGTTTCTTAATAAATACTCATTTACTACTATATTAATCAATTAAACTTTTTCTATAAATAAATTATTTCATTAAAAGTATTTTTAATAAGTCCTAATTTTATTACAAGTATTTTAATAAGTCTTAATGTTTATAAAATAAAGTTTAGTTTTTAAATAATCATTATTAAAACTAAAATATTTTAAAAATATATATAAAGAAGTTTATGGATATATGTAAATAAAGATTATCTCTTTTTATATACTATCTTTTATAACTTAAATATTTTTATTATATATAATAATTTCATCGATATGTTATTTATAACATATATATAATTTATTATATATTTTTTATTTCAACCCATGTAACACATAGGTATCTAATCTAGTAAAAAAATAAAAAATAACATATCTTTGTTACAGTATAAACCAAATTGTAATTTTTATAAATATATATTATCTTAATATAAAGTGGAGATAAAATATAAATTTAAATACCAAATAAATAAAAAATAACATGTTTACGGAAATAGAAAAGAAATTATAGTCTTTTAAAACTCTTTTAGGGTAGGGTTATAATAATAATAATAATATTTAATCTAAAAAGCTTAAGATCATTTTATGATTTTTTGTTATTTTTATAGATTATATAAACTTGTTATCTATCATTGTGTTTTACAACTATAAGTACTATTTATCAATATATTTTTCAAAATTCATTTGGATAAAGATAACACAATATGTCATTTTAGTTTTTATTTTTTATAGATTATATAAACATGTTGTTTTACATCATTATGCTTACAGTTAGAATTATGTAATAATTTTATTTTACCAATATATTTTTCAAAACTCATAACGTTCAAGATAATATAATGATGATCAAAAAACATAATGAGACATTTTATTATTGTGTTTAAGGTTTTATATCCTTTTATGTTATTTTGTTATTTTTTAATGTATTAGATTATTTAGTTGTAATTTATCATTGTGTTTTATATACTATAAATACACAACAATATTATTTCACCAATATATCTTTTAGAATTCATGATTTATAAAAAAACTACAATAACTAACAAAAAAACACCATGAACTACACTATAGACATAATAACATATAATAATATCATGAGCTTAAAAATGTAAAAAATTATTTTCTTTTTATATAACGATACTCTAATTGTTTTAAAAATAAAAAATCGTTCATTTTAATGATATAACTTTTATAAAAAGTGATGTCGTATATAACAAACTTTTTTTTACTAACATTTAAAAAAATAGGCGAACTTAAAAAAAACTAACAAAGTGACTATTTTTAAAATATCTATTTAACAAACTTTTTCTACAACTTTATCTCAACCATTGATTAAAAAGATTAACGATTAAAATTATTTTTTACACTTTTTAGATTTAATAGCCTTTTTATCTAACCCTTCACTAAATTTCTATAAAGATAAAAACAATATATAAAATAACAATATCCTAAATAATAATATATTAGTAAATTTTAAAGGGACATGCAGATGACAAGCTTTACCAAACCAACAAAAGTCTCATATCTAAGCACCGTATTGTATCAAACCTAATATTTATCAAATACTACATCTAAAATGATAAAACTATTCAAAAAGCTTTGAAATTTATTTATATTTTATTATATATAAGCGAATATTAAACCTGTGTAAAATGCATGAAAACACATCAAACCATACAAATAGAACAGATAGAACTATCATCAATCTTAATTTAGGATCGGAGTATAAAATGAGTGTTATTTAATAAATATTTCTTAAACTTATAGGTTCTTAGAAAGTAAAAATCAATTAAAAGGAAATATTGGGAAGTATGTTACAAAACTCAGGCCATGTTTGGCAAATTTTACAAAATTAACTTTTTGACTTTTGGAGGGGTAAAAAAACCAAAATACCCCTCCAGAAAAGTTAAAAAGTTAAAAGGTTTTGACTTTTTAACTTTTTTAGAGGGGTATTTTGGTCTTTTTACCCCTCCAAAAAGTTGAAAAGTTACTTATTTCACATTACCAAACACCCACTCACTTGATGGTTTGAGGGGGTAATTTGCTACCGAGGGAATTATATTTTTACTAAAACACGTGATCAGCATTAAGTGCATATATAGTACTCCTTAATTTTTCTGTAGAAGTTAAGTGAAACTTTTTGTAATAAAGTTGAGTTTCAGTTGTAATTAAATTGCAGGGAGTTACTATTGTTAGATTAAGTTCAGTAGTATTTAACTAATAACAGATCAAAGTTTAAGTGGAAGAGTTATCTAAAGATTAAGATTGACAATAAAGTTAAAGAACAAAGTTTAAGTTATTTATGTTTTAGAGATAGAAGGCGTATCTTTTGGTGATTAGAATTTTGATATATCTTTATATTAGGATTCTAGTATATAATGTATTAGGGTCATCATACTATGTGTGGGTGAGTGTGAACGATTGTTTGAGCCGAAGAGTTTTTCTTCAATATATTGAAGCCTTTGTATCATTAAGTGTTCTTGTGTTTGATCATTGTTTAAACATAAAAAACAATTTACTAAGTAGGAGGTCACTGTAAATGACTTGTGTGACAACCCTAAAAATTAAGGTTAGGTAAGCTAATACTTTAAAAATTATTTTTATAGATCTATACTTATATACTTATTGAGGAATCATTAAGATAAGTTTTATCTGACTAACTCTTTAAAATGTTATGTGTTTAGTTAATTATGCACATATATGTGCATGCATGCACCCATGCATAAACATTTACGTATGCATGTATATGAATACTTGTAAACTTTGTGATCTTTGAACCATATGTGTTAGTTATCAATCATAAGGCTAAGTGATTAGGTAGCTTAATATTAGATGTTTTAACTACATGTAATGCATTAAAGACTTAAACAAACACCACCAAACAAGATTTCATCAAGGAACTTTGAATCAAAACTAAAACAAATCACACCTTGAACACCTAAACACCAACATAACCTTAGCCATAAATCTCGGCCCATACTTAGCTTAATAACTAAAAAAGGTCATTAGCACTACAAGTTGACACCTAGCTACTCCATTACACTAATCACCACCCTACACCGCCACCTTGCATGGCTTGACACCAACCCACTCCTCAAACCGCCACCTAGCTGGCCCCTCCTTAACCACCCATTAACCCGCCACCTTAATACCTAAGTAAGACACCTAAGGACTCTAAGACTCACACCTCATCACCCTAGAACCTAGACTTAATGATGACCCCCTCCACTACTTTGCAACCCTCGGCCACAATGGAAACACAACCGCAATCTACCACAACCGTGAACCACCACCATCACTCTCTCGGCTCACCCCCTCCCACTCGGTTCCCAAAACACCCAACCAACATTCTCTTGCTTTCAGCCCTCACATCACACAACTAACATCACCATCCTTTGATCATCAACTGGTTCTCATCCTCAAGAACATCATAAAACTAAGTTGTCTTCATCTAGTTTTCTGATCAATCTCCCAAGTTCAAGAACCATCTTATCAATTGAGTTATCAAGGATCTAGCTAGCAACTCTTTTAAATCTTCTACTCCAAACAAGGTTTGATTCTCAAACTATAACTACCAAGTTTAAGAAGTGTATATGTGTTTAACCAACACATATAACCAACCCTTTAAGTTAAAACATCAAGGTTATTCACAAAACCTCATGAACACATGATTTTTATCAAAAATCAGTAAGATAAAGGATTCAAAAATAAGAAAACTGGAAAGTCTTATAAAACACGGATTTAAACAAAAAGATTACAAATAAAAGGGTTGAAAACATGAGTATTCTTGATAAATTTGATTAAATGCCTAAATGACAGTGATTGTGGAAATAAAACCAGGAACTTGTTAAAAAATATTAGAAATAGCATTCTGTAAATTTTAGTGTAATAATTATAAGTAAATTAATTTAAATAATTTATTCAAGGTAATAAAATAAAATTATCATATGGAAGCTCCAAACCTGGTAAAGATCTGAAAAAATTATATGATGTACTTAATATTATATAAGAATTACTGAATAAATTTCATGATTTAATTCATAGGTATGACTGAGTTTTATAATTTAGAACATTCTGTAATTAGAAAATAAGAAGAAATAGCTAAAAGGCGAGTTAAATTATGAAATATTCAAAACAATATAATACCCTGAGTAGAATAGTATGTGTTGAAATTCGGAATTTTTAAAGATGTTTAACTATTTATGCTAATTTATGTAAAAAAATAGTAAAAATCATAGTAAATTGTCTATTATGAGTTAATAACTTAAAGTTTTATGGGATAATATAGATTTTAGAATATAGATCCTGGTAAATTTTGGTGAAATTAGAAAATCCATAGATATTTTTTCTGATTTATTTGAATTTTGTAAAAATTCTAGAATATTATCTATAAATAATTATTAGTTTAAATTTTACATATTAATCTAGATTTTTGGATGTTTCGGCTATTAAAATTTGGTGATATATGAATAATTGTAACTACTATTTTAAAATTATTATTTATAAGTGCTAAAATTTTAAAGAAAAAAGATTTATTTCTAACACATAAATATTTTATAGGATTTTTGCTGGAATAAAGATGAGATTCATAGCCCCATTTTTACGTTTATAAGTTTTGAGGGAAAATCATACTATATTATGATTGATGCTATTGTAAATAAGACTTTTTGAGATTACTGTCATTATGTCATAAGCTACAATTATTAATTCGGATGAGGAATCGTTTGGTAATATAGGTAGCGCTACTTAGGAAAATATTTTCTGCACCAACAAGATGAGTGTAATGATGTTATATTATCTGATTTTGTGATTTGTATTTGTGACAGTTATAAATTACCTGGCTTATAACTAGGTTTGGTTGTAATCTTATTTATGTTGCATCAATATATTTTGTTCAGTAATTAAACCTATGTTCTCACCAACATTATGTTGACTGTTTTGAGTATGCTTTTTCAGGTATTCAAAATGACTAACAGTATTATGTTTTCGTTTGATGTGTACAATGGATGGGGCGAGGTGATGGGAAGAACTTGTGTTAAGTTAACAGTGAATATATATGATCTTAGTTTGATAGTGAATGCTCACTTCCACTACTACTGAAGATGTAGCAGTTAACAAAACTTTTGGTAATAGGGTTATGTTTGATTTTCAAAAGTTTAGTTGTGATGTAACCCGAACTCATATTTATCTATGATAATGTTATGATATATCACCTATTATAATATTTGTTGCATTTACTTTGTAATCAATGTGTTCTGAGCTGAATAGTCACACCCAAGCATTTCACGCTTCCGCCGGGATGTGACAGGTTGGTATTAGAGCCATTAGTTATAGAGAATTGGGTATTATGAAATGCCTAGACTATAACCATAAGCTCGTATGATAATAATTTTTCAGCATGATTAAAAACTTATACATACATGTTTTGTGTGTAGACAAATCCTGATGAGAAAGAAATAAATAGAAAATATTTGATGTCATGTATATGCTTAAATTCTAAGTTATAGTTAGATAAAGGGCAAAAATTTGTTTTATTGTATATATACATGATATGTGAATATGAAATATTTGATGAATTTATTTGACTAATTGTTTTAGTAATATTAAAATTTATAAGAACTTTTGCAGCTATGAGTACTTATAATTCAGATAGTCACAATAGTGAAACTGATCCCTCGGAATGCTCGAACCATAGCAACCTTAAGGAAACAACACCAGAACCAGAACCTCAGAACAATATGGGAATTTCCCAACCTGAAAACAAGACTAACACAAAGCCAAAGTATTATGTTCGACGTGCACATGTAACCATAGGAGGCTATATGATCGAGACCCCTAAGAAAAGGGTACGACGTGGTGAAAGATTTTTGACTAAGGAAGTTAAAAGCTTAGAAGAACAAAACCCAGAAACTTTCCTCCTGACATCTAAAATAACACCAACAGTTCAACCAGATGACACTGAAACTGAAGAGAAAGAAATCAAAAGACAAAGGTTGGAAGATTGTCAGATAGAAACAACCCAAAAAATCCTTAATAAAGTATATGGGATTGGGTTTGTAGAGATTAAAGCTATAGCAAATCTTAAACCTGATATGGTAACCCTAAACGTATAAGAATAAGAATATAATGAAATATACTCTTTGTTTTGTGACTGCTAATTGTTATGTTCTAGATAACTTATATTTGAATATATGTTCTTGTCTTCTTAATAAATATTAATACGATTAAAATATAGTGAAACATGCCGCCAAAAAGGAACACTCAACCTGTACGAAGAACCGCACGAGTTGGACGACCAAGAACTAGACTCGGAGAGGAAACTCCGCCAGTAAATGCCACTATAAATGAGAATGAAAGGATTTCTCAGTTAGTGACTCAACAATTGGAAGCTGCAATGCCTACGTTAATAGCTCAACTACAACAGAACCTTAACTTTGGAGTTGCACCGCATGGAAACGAAGAACCAGAAAATGCCAACATAGGAGAACGCCAAGAGGAAGAAGTTGTAAATGGAATTAGGAAAGGATGTTCCTATAAGACTTTCATGTCATGCAGACCCCGAGAATTTGACGGGAAGGGAGGAGCAGTACAAGCTTTACGCTGGTTAGATGAGATGGAATCAGTGTTGGATATAGTAACTGTGCTGATAACTACAAAACCTTCCCTTAAGGGAGAAGCACAATCTTGGTGGAAAATGAAGACTCAAACAAAAGGAAGGCATGTTATGAACAGGTTAAGATGGTAAGAATTCAAGAATTTAGTAATTGAGAAATATTGCCCCTATAATGAAATAGAGAAAATAGAAACAGAATTTTTGACATTAGAAATGAAAGATCTAACACATTGGGAGTATACAAATAAGTACAATGACTCTCTAGGTTAGTACCACATTTAGTGACTACAAAAATAAAAAGTATTGAAAGATACATCTGGGGTTTAGTACCACAGATAAAAGAAATGGTAAAATCTACGATGCCAAAAACTTTTCAGGATGCAGTGACTTTAGCAGGAAGTTTGACAGACAAAATGATTAGGAACGGATCGCTGGCAAATTCAAGAATTGGAAATAAGTGGAAATGGAACAACAGCAACCCAGGAAGAAAGTTTGGAGAAAACCAGAACAAAAAGGTAGCTAGAAACCCAGTAAGAAACTTCCTAGGAGTTGTTCAAGATAAGAAACCACAGACAAAGGACAACCATGGTGCAATACTTGCCAGAGGTACCATCATGGTAAATGCATGATTGTGATTTGTTACAACTGCAAAAAGAAAGGACACATATCCGGAGACTGTAAGGGACCTGCAAACCCTAAACCAGTTTGTTATCAGTGTGGAAATGAGAATCATTTTCACAACGAGTGACCATCCCAATCAACCAAAACAACCCCTGTGGAGAGCGTTTGTGTTGCAAGCTGAAGAAGCCCGACATGAACCAGAAGTAGTGACGGGTACATTTCTCATTAACAATCAGTACGCAACAGTATTATTCGATATAGGAGCAACTCGTTGTTTTGTTTCGAATACATTTAAACCTTTACTTAATCTAACCTCGGTGAAGCTAAAAAGTAGATATATGATAGAATTAGCTGATGAAAAGATAATCAAAGCTTGTGAAATTATTCCTAATTGTACTTTAAATTTAGATGAGCACTGTTTGGATATAGATCCGATTCCTATTGAACTAGGAGGTTTTGATATTGTTGTGGGTATGGACTAGTTAAGTAAGAATCAGGCTGAAATTATATGTGGTAAGAGAATGATAAAAATCCCTTTGATTAAGGAAAATAGAACTCTCTATTTATATGGTGAGAAACCTAGAGGTGCTATGAAAATAATTTCATGTAAGAAAGCTTAGAAATGTCTAATAAAGAGGTGCTTAGCTTTTCTGGCCCATGTAAGTGATACAAAACTAGATAAGATGAATTTAAAAAATGTTTCTATCATCAATGAATATCCAGATGTATTTCCTAATGAATTACCCGATTTGCGACCCCCTCGTCAAGTAGAATTCAAGATTGAATTAGTACCAGGGACTGCCTTATTGTCAAAGGCACCGTATCGTTTAGAACCAACATAAATGAAAGAAATAATGAATCAACTTCAGGAATTTTTGGACAAAGGATTTATACGTCCTAGTGTATCACCTTGGGGAGCACCAGTTCTATTTGTAAAGAAGAAAGATAGAACTCCTAGAATGTGCATTGACTACAGAGAACTCAATAAAGTAACCATAAAGAATAGATATCCCCTTCCTAGGATAGATGACCTATTTGACCAATTACAAGGATCCAGTTACTTCTTTAAAATCGACTTAAGGTCAGGATACCACCAGCTAAGAGTTCAATATGAAGATATACCGAAGACTGCATTTAGAACTAGATATGGTCATTATGAATTTCTGGTAATACCATTTGGATTAACCAATGCTCCAGTAGTATTTATGGATTTAATAAATAGAGTATGCAAACCTTATTTAGATAAATTTGTCATAGTCTTTATAGATGACATCTTGATTTATTCCAAGAGTAAGGAAGAACATGAGGAGCACCTAAGATTAACTTTGGAATTACTTCGGAGAGAAAAATTATACGTAAAATTTTCAAAGTGTGAATTTTGGAAAAGAGAAGTACAATTCTTAGGACACGTAGTTAATCAAGAAGGAATTAAAGTCGATCCAGCAAAGATTGAAGCTGTTAAGAAACGGGAAAATCCAAGAACGCCAACTGAAGTACGTCAATTCTTAGGATTGGTAGGTTACTACAGAAGATTTGTAGAAAATTTCTCAAGAACAGCCTAACCCTTAACAGAATTAACTCAAAAAGATAAGCCCTAGTTTGGGGAGAAAGGCAGAATGCCCATTTGAACTCTTAAAGAGTAAGTTGTGTGGTGCCCCTATCTTAGCTCTTCTAAAAGGAACAGATGATTTTGTAGTATACTGTGATGCCTTACATCAAGGATTCAGATGTGTTTTAATGCAACGAGACAAGGTAATTGCATATGCATCTAGGCAGCTCAAAGGAAGCGAAAAGAATTATACTACTCACGATTTAGAATTAGGAGCAATAGTATTCGCACTTAAAATTTGGAGATATAATCTATATGAGACTAAATGCACAATCTATACAGACCATAAGAGTTTACAACACATATATGGTCAAAAGATATTAAATATGAGGCAAAGAAGGTAGGTAGAATTATTGAGTGACTATGATTGTGAGATCAAATATCACCCAGGAAAGACAAATGTAGTAGCTGATGCTTTAAGTAGAAAGGAGAGAACCAAACCATTACGAGTCCATACCATGAGAATGGAATTAAGCTCGGATTTATTAAGTCAAATTCGAGAAGCCCAGCAAAAACATGAATTAAGAATTGTAGGGCAGATTAAAGACATGGAAGTTATGTCAAACAGAATCCTGAGATTTAAAGGAAGAATTTAGATTCCTATAGATGACCTGCTTAGAGAAACCATATTAAGGGAAGCATATAAGTCTAGATATTCCATACATCCAGGAAATAATAAGATGTATAAAAATTTGAGGAACCAATATTGGTGGTCTGGAATGAAGAAATCTGTTGCAAAGTACGTAGAGAAATGCGATATCTGTTCTAGGGTAAAAGCTGAATATCAAAAACCCTCAAAATATTGGAAACAACCAGAGATTCCCAAATGAAAATGGGACCAGGTTACCATGGATTTTGTAACCAAATTACCGAGAACCTCAAGTGGGTATGATACAATATGGGTTATAGTCGATAGACTGACTAAATCAGCTCATTTCTTTCCAATCAGAGAAGATTATAAGATGAAAAAATTGGCAAGGATGTACATGAAGGAAATTGTGTCTAAACATGGAATACCCATTTCAACTATATCAGACAGGGACATCCAATTTACTTTGAGGTTTTGGCAGACTTTACACAAAGCGTTAAGAACTCGAATAAACATGAGTACGACATATCACCCACAAACAGATGGACAGAGTGAGAAAACCATCCAGACATTGGAGGATATGTTGCGAGCTTGTACATTAGATTTTGGTGGTAATTGGGATATACACTTACCTTTGATAGAATTTTCATATAACAATAGTTACCATGCTAGTATTAGGACAACTCCATTTGAAGCTTTATACGGAAGAAAGTGTAGGTCACCCTTATGTTGGAATGAAGTAGAAGATAGACAACTTATAGGCCCAGAACTCATACAGAAAACGTCTGATAAGATCTTCGAAATTAAAAACAAATTGAAAGAAACCCGTGATAGACAGAAAAGCTATGCTGAAAAAAGAAGAAAGCCACTAGAATTTCAAACCGGGGATAAAGTATACCTAAAGGTATCACCCTCAAAAGGAATTATCCGATTTGGTAAAAGAAAAAAGTTAAACCCTAGGTATGTTGGCCCTTTTGAGATAACTGATAGAATTGGTCCTGTAGCATATAAGTTAGACTTACCTCAAGAGTTAAGTGGAATACATAACATTTTCCATATATCCAACTTAAAGAAATATCTAATAGACGAGACACTAAAGGTATTGGTCCAAGAAATAAAAATAAATAAGAACCTTCATTTTGTAGAGGAACTAATAGCCATCATGGAGAGAGAGGTAAATAGTTTGAAAAGAAGTAAAATTCCAATGGTAAAGGTCAAGTGGAATTCAAAAAGAGGACCCGCATTTACATGGAAAAGATAAGATGAAATCAAAAGAAAATATCCACATCTATTCGAAGATAAATAAAATGAAAAGGAGTAAGTGGCAGGATAAGTTCTCTACAATCCTAGGGATTACTCATCAATGAATTTCAGGACGAAATTCCTTTTACGGGGAGAGAATGTGACAACCCTAAAAATTAAGGTTAGGTAAGATAATACCTTAAAATTATTTTTTATAGATCTATAGTTATATACTTTCTTGAGGAATCATTAAGATAAGTTTTATTTGACTAACTCTTTATAAATGTTATGTGTTTAGTTGATTATGCACATATATGTGCATGCATGCACCCATGCATAAACATTTACGTATGCATGTATATGAATACTTGTAAACTTTGTTATCTTTGAACCATATGTGTTAGTTATCAATCATAAGGCTAAGTGATTAGTTAGCTTAATATTAGATGTTTTAACTACATGTAACGCATTAAAGACTTAAACAAACACCACCAAACAAGATTTTATCAAGGAACTTTGAATCAGAACTAAAACAAATCACACCTTTAACACCTAAACACCAACATAACCTTAGCCATAAATATTCTTAGCCCGTTAGAACACTAAGGCACCCGATTAGAACATTCTGTAATTAGAAAATAAGAAGAAATAGCTAAAAGGCGAGTTAAATTATGAAATATTTAAAACAATTATAATACATTGAGTAGAATAGTATGTGTGAAGTTTGGAATTTTTAAAGATGTTTAACTATTTATGCTAATTTATGTAAAAATGGTAAAAATTATAGTAAATTGTCTATTATGAGTTAATAAATTAAAGTTTTATGGGATAGTATAGATTTCAAAATATAGATCCTGGTAAATTTTGGTAATTAGAAAACCCATAGATATTTCTGCTGATTTATTTGAGTTTTGTACAAATTCTAGAAAATTATTTATAAATAATTATTAGTTGAAATTTTTACATATTAATTTGGATTTTTGGATGTTTCTGCTATCAAAACTTGGTGATATATGAATTATTGTAACTATTGTTTAAAATTATTATTTATAAGTGCTGAAACTTTTAAAGAAAAAAGATTTATTTCTAATGCAAAAATATTTTATAGGATTTTTACTGGAATAAAGGTGAGATTCATAGCCCCATTTGTATGTTTATAAGTTTTGGGGGAAAAGCATACTATGTTATGATTGATGCTATTTTAAATAAGACTTTTTGAGATTACTGTCATTATGTCATAAGCTACAACCATTAATTCAGATGAGGAACCGTCTGGTAATATAAGTAGCGCTACTTAGAAAAATATTTACTGTACCAACAGGATGAGTGTTGTGATGCTATATTATCTGATTTTGTGATTTGTATTTGTGACAGTTATAAATCACCTGGCTTATAAGTAGGTTCGATTGTAATCTTATTTATGTTGCATCAATATATTTTGTTCAGTAATTAAACCTATGTTCTCATCAACATTATGTTGACTGTTTTGAGTATGTTTTTTCAGGTATTCAAAATGACTAACAGTATTATGTTTTCGTTTGATGTGTACAATGGATGGGGCGAGGTGATGGGAAGAACTTGTGTTAAGTTCACTGTGAACATATATAATCTTAGTTTGACAGTGGATGCTCACTTCCACTACTACTGAAGATGTAGCAGTTAACAAAACGTTTTGTAATAGGGTTATGTTAGATTTTCAAAAGTTTAGTTGTGATGTAACCCGAACTCATATTTATCTATGATAATGTTATGATATATCACTTATTATAATATTTGTTGTATTTACTTTGTAATCAATGTGTTCTGAGCTGAATAGTCACACCTAAGCATTTCACGCTTTTGCCGGGATGTGACAACTTGAACAAACAAGTTTTTAAATTTAAAATAAAAATAAAGGATCTATTGTATAAAATGACAGTTGCCAAAGAAGACTTAGCACATCCTAAGATTCATATCACAAAAAGAGAAAATTTTGGTTTTGTGAGTCTATTTAATGTTTTGCAATTAATGAAAGCATGAGTTTTTGTGAGTATAATCTTGGGCCTGAAACCAACAATTAATACTTAGATCCATAGCCAAACTAAGTTTGGTCTAGGTTTAATGATACTTCATCTCCCTCTAACTATATTTATGGCAAAATACGAAGATAGCGCTAAGGAAGCAATATCAGAAATTGCAAACCAACTGGCTCAAGTAAAGATGAAGATTTTCTAAAAGATTTTTCATATTGAGGCCATTTTGAAGAGCCTTCTTCTTCGGTTGCTCGTTGTAAGCATGAAGAGTATCTAAACACCATCATATCTCTGGCATACAAGGGCATCATAGTTGGATGAAGGAAGGTTGCACGAAAGAAGAAAGTGAGATGGTTTTAGGGTGATTAGAAGGAAATACATCATGACTATTTATAATAAGAAGACACACTCACACAGATTCCTAATAAATGCTCTCTTTATAGAATAAAGTAATATATCCACGAATGAAATATTAAAATTTCAATGGATACAATTTACCCATCGATGGAACTTCAAGATTCAGTGGAAACTTTTCTTTTACCAGCAGAATTTAAACTTCAGTGGATACCATTTCTCTACTAATAGAATTTTAAAACTTTAGTAAATACCATTTATCCAATAATGAAATTTAAACTTTAGTAGATACCATATTTATCCATTCTTAAACTTTTAAAACTTTAGTGGAAACTTTCCCTCTACTGATTGAAGTTACAACTTTAGTGGATATCATTTATCAACTAATGTAACTTAAACTTCATATGAGACCATTAAACCACAAATATAATTTTTAAAAATTCAATGGATACTACTTATCAACTCATGTCATGTGTTTTCTCAAGCCATATCATTCCCTCTTTTTCTTAACATTTAATTCTAAACTTTTTCTTAATTCCTACCCTTAACACAAACACCTTTGGTCAAGCCTCTCTTTATCAACATCGTTTTATCCTTCCTTAAATATCTCTTCATCATCTTTTCAAAATTAAATCATCAGGTACAATGGTCGATCTTGTTGATGAGCATTTCTGGTTTCACCACATGATTGAACGAATCAAGGCTTTCCACATACACTACACTTTACTTTTTAATTATGTTGGGTGCACTAAACCACTTCAAAAGTTTGGGGCATTTAAATCTGTTTAAACTACTAACTAGAAGGACGTCATCCTAATCATTAGCAAAATTAGAGAACAACTGTGGTGATTATCCAGGCTATCATCCAAACTCATCTAGAACTCCAAGATGAAAGTAGAGTGGATGAGTTTGAGAAAAACACCATATACACTTATATTATTGATAAGGTTATTATGGTACTTTCGATAAGGGTGTCGCGGAGAAGCAAGACCACCCACTAACTTAAATGCATCCTTTTCACATTCTCGTACGATGACTTTCTTGCGAAAGGAGTTCATTTGACCTGACATCAAAGGATTTAAGGTTTCAAACTATTTGTTTTTTTCTGGTAGGTAATCTTAAACAATTAAAAATAAATTTTTTTGACGTATTCTAGGTTTATATCACACATATTGTAACAACTTCTTGGTAATGAGACTATGGCTTAAGGACAACCATAGGTCATAAACTACCATCCATCCTTTCTTCTAAACACCTACGTGCTAAGGCTCTCCAATGCTTAGAGAATAAATTAAAAGCCTAAACAATCACCAAGGAAGACGAAGTCTGTGGGTGACAAGTTAAACCAACTTCAAGAGGCTACTACTTACTTAAAGACTTAAAGTAGACCTCGGTACCTCCACCCAAGCCACAACTCCTTAGGATTTCTTATTAAAGCCTAATGTAATCCATAAAGATCACATATTACTCAATGATTGGATATTACTTGATGCTTAATCCATTGAAACAAGGTCAACTCCCATGCCTGGTCTGCTTTCAACCCCCTACCTTGCCAAACACTTAACCTTGATATAAATTTGGCATCTAGTAGTTCTCATGAAATTTCTTCTCCTCATACTCACCTAAATCACCACTTATAAAGGTTGAGACCTAGAAGTACCTACCCAAGGTCATAAAAAGAATTCAATGACCATGTTGTTGTCATAGTTAATGCATCTTTGTTCAAAGCAACCACTACAGTTGGATCATCATTTGACCTTTAGACTAGTGGTTCATGCACTTAGACCTTGACAAAGGCAATAGTTGATGATACCACAAGTGTTATTAAGATTAGAAGTTGCTAGTACCAAGAACAAGAGGCTCTTGAGTCTTGAACATGGTTAAAAACCATTTCATGTTGGAAACTGTTGATTCCACTAATTTAGATGAATGTTCAAACTAAATACTAGACTGAACAAAATCAGTTGCAGTCTAAGGTACATGATCACAAGAAGATTCTTACCAATATGGCCAAGGAAAAAGTCCAACAATTCCCTGATTAGAACCCAACTGCCGGCATTTATCTAAACATTTTTCCAAACACACCAAGTTACACCAAACAAGCCCCTACCTCTTCATCAACAAATTCTCCACCCCATACCAATGATATTCCAACCCTTACAACATTCGTCACTTGACAAGTGCTTGCTACACGTACACCCATCGACACATCTCAATTTAAAACCATAGTTGCTAAGATGTTAGGAGTTACAGTTGATTCAAAATGTAATGAAGTGATGAGGGTCACCAAGTATCTTAGAGGCTAGACTGAAAATATTTTAGATATTGTACGACCGCCCCCATGGTTTCCAATGGTTAATGCCAAAAAGAGGGAGAGTTTGAAGCTTAATGGAGGTTTTATACTTAAAAGTTCCATTTTTACGATCGATTTTAGAGAAGAAAGAAAACACAGAGAAGGAGATTAACTCTCAAATTATTGATACCCATTCCACTCTTACAGTTCGTTTAAGTAACTACTGATGAGTACAAGTTACAAGCACCACCTCACACTATACTACAATCACAATTAGCATCCTCATCTATTTGACATGTAACATCCATAGGACTATCAAAACAAGAGGGAGTTAGCTTAAGAACCTATGAACATAGACCTTGAGTCTATGAGTATTAGTCATGAGGAGGTTGTTATCTAGGAATAATTGTTGGACAAAATTATAGTTGAAAAAAGGAAAGAGGGTGGCGCTAAAAATGCTTACTTTAAAGGAAAATAGTTGATAGAAATCGCAAAGCAACTTGATGAGCAAGCTGACAAGACCTGACAGGCAAAATTCACTATCGATCGGCTCAAAGAAAGTTGTTGTTGCCTCTTAACACCACCTAAACCTTCCTCTACTAAACCTAAGACCCCTAACCATACACCATGCCTCTACTAAACTAGTACCACTACCAAAACCTTAACCCAAATCAAAGAGGATATATGCTTCTAGTAACAAAGCTAAAACCATATCCGCTTATACTAATCCATTAATGGATGTCACATCATTGCCACATCATTAAAATTTGCACCTTTTTTTCGCTCCCTAACACACCATTAAAATCCTCCAACTTACTCCAAATTATGCTAAATTTGCTCCTTTTTTTCAATTGATTAATCTTACTAGTTGAAGCTCAGTCTACTTAACCTACAAGGAAAAAAGATCATAAAATAGAGTTGTAAAGAGGAAAACCAAATCCTTATGTTGATAAGAGAAAATGATTCTAAACAAACAAGTAAACTATAAATACAGCTCAATACGCTACCCAAGGTTGGCGCTCACAACTAACCATACAAAGACAAGAAGATGATTACAAGGATGTGTACATGAATTCTCATTATGGGCTCATATTTTAAGTCTGAATAAGCCAGGTTGAAAAGGAACACCAAAAATCAATAAGTGAGTTTTAGCATCATCAGTTTTAAGGGAAATTTGTTAAGGATATAATTGATTGATCACTAAAATCACATTCCCTAACTTAAGTGTGCTCCTAATATCATCCACTAATTAGTATCGAGTAGTGGGTAATAACTACCTTCTAGAAAGCAATATCAATTGGACAGAAATAAACACCGATGAAAAAACTATTGAAGAACATTCACGTGAAGAAGTAAAAATTAACTAAAGGCTATCTCAAGACATCCACTAAAGACTCGTCTACCAAAGAAGATCTAAGGTCCTTCCACTAATATGTAGCGATCAGTGAATTAGATAAGCTATTTCAGCACCAGATTTGGTTGTTAAAATTATACTTATGTCTTTATCTTTAGATTAGTTTGTTATTTTTCATTTCATTTTGACTGTAAGCGTATGGACTAAAAGTCCACAGATAATGCTATGTAATTGTTTAGAGAGAGACAGAGAAAGCATAATTATATGCGGAGAACATTATGACCTTGTACTATATATTGTACATTGTTTTTCATAAGTGAATGAATATCCGACTAGCTTGAGTCTATCTTCCATTATTTTATAAAACTTGCTAACTATACTTGTTTATTGTGTTCAAACAATAAACAGTTTAGAAACTTTGAAGGTTATTTTGGGCGCTTGGTTAGGAATTAATGCAAGTGGCTGATACATCCATTACCAATTTACCATAGAATCCTTATATGACACTCATTTTTGTTGTGCTCACAGCAAATTAGTAAGTGTTAATTACGAATAAATAGATGGATTTTAGCACTGAAGCATAGATCATATGTACTGCTAAGGAGATCAAAGACTTTATAATTTACTAACAAAGTTAAGGAAAACCCATTTTATTGTTTAAAAAAGATGGGCATTTTGATACTCAGGAATGAGATTAACACCACAATACTCAGGCATGAGATTAATACCACAAAGTTATCAAAATCATGTTTAGACTACTTAAGTGTAAGTGCTGCTGCACTAAACTAATGCTGAAGAAGGAAGACCATGCCTTCGAAGACGTGGTAGCATTATATAAATATGAAGATTGACTTTTAAAACTAAAGATCAAAGTTTAAGTTGGTTGTTTTTAGGGAGATAGTGTGTATCTTTTGTATGTGTGGGGAGGGAGGGGGGGGGGGGGGGGGTGTTGGGGGGTGAGAACGATTATTGATGAAGAAGATTATTTTTAAATATATATTGAGGTGATGTATCTTTAACTGTTCTTGTGTTTGATCATTATTCAAGGTGGAAGATAATTTTTAAATATATTGAAGGTGATGTATCTTTAACTGTTATTGTGTTTGATCATTATTCAAGGTGTTAAAAAAGTTGTGTTTTTTAACTTTGTGAGATTAAGTTTGATCCACAAGTAGATATACACAATATATACATATAAATAGTAAAAACTCTTTGGTTGTGTGTGCCAAGTAGGCACATCCATATGAAAGTTGTGCGCCATGTAAGCGCAACATGTAGGAAATTTATGTGCATGTAAGCATGTAAGTGTATCGGGAATTTGGGTTGATTTTGAAGGGAAAAAAAAGTCAAGCAATTTTGTTGGTTAAGTGGGTTGTATTGGTGATTTAGGGTGTTATAGCAACTCGTAAACTTTACAATTTATTTACAACTTTTTATTGCCAGGCAAAACTATTTAAATTTTAAACATGTATTGGACGTTATGTATTTGAACACATATCCTGAAAAATATATTGTATATTTTTTTAATTGGAGTGAAAAATAAAAAAAACTTATTACGTGATTAAGGGTTTTATGGCACATTCTAATTCTTTTTATTTGTATTTTATTAGTTCTTACCGGATATCCTGGATTCACTGCTATGAACAGGAGCTATATTGTTTTGATTTGCATCCTCGTTTTGAGCTTCTTCAGTGTTGTTGAGCTCATATTCTTCTTCAGTGTTGTTGAGCTCATATTCTATAGGAGCATTAGATGATCTTGGTTCTGTTAGTTTGGTTTTCGATGAAACCCTAATCTCTTTCCATATGTGAATGCCCATCCCGCGCCTCACGGCACCGGTATCAACAATAGCAAATTTCATCTGGGTTAACCTGTTCAGTTTCATGCGATAAATTGTTTCTTGTTAACAAATGTATATAAACAAAAGACTACAATTGTACATATACAACATCTTTAATTGAGTTATTTCTTTTTTTGTTCATAGAAGAATATATGAAGTACTTTGTGTATAGGCACTTTGGTCATGACATGAATAAGCTGGTTGAAAAAGAAAATATGAACGTATAGATTGTTTTAACTCTGATTGATGTTAATAAAGAATTGTTATTTCTAGTGTTGTTTCAAGCTTTATGCTTTTAAGAGTTTTTATATTATAATAATATTTTCTATGTCATTCAGATGGTGTAATACATTCATATGACTATGAAATATATATACATATATATACATATATATATACATATACATATAATATATATATATAATATATATATATATATATATATATATATATATATATATATATATATATATATATATATATATATATATATATATATATATAATTCTATGTACCAATTGTAAGTATGATCAACTAATTTTGTATTTTGTTTAAATCAATTTATTTCACACATTAAACTTGTTAACAAAGTTACTAATTTTTCTAGGTGTGTAAAATTTGGTACACCCAAATGCATATAACTTCAAGATTAATCAAGGATAACAAGCCACTTTTTTTTTATCTTCGATACAAAAATTAATCATGAAGGGTATTAGTTGAAATAGATTTTTATTTTAATCTAGAAATCGTTATTATTGTGTAAACCATTTTTCACCAAATACCAAATCGATCTTGAATTTTTGGAGGAACTTAAATTCAAAAGATCAGCGTTATAAATAACTGACTTAATCCTCTAATAACATGTAAATTTGTTCAAAATGATATGATGTGAAGTGTACAAGTTCACAAAAGATATAATACGCTACGAGATCTGCTTCGATCAAAAGAATACAATAATTAGAAGATTCAAAGGAAAAAGTATGGAAACAAAGAAGCACCCAATTACAAGCCCTAATGTGGAATGTCATCCTTCAATTTCTATATTAAGAAAACAATTAAAAATGGTTTTCTTCAATTTATGCTATGAAATCGATGAGATAATAGGCTTGTTTACCTTGATTACAACTAGAAACCGATGAATCTCGATCGTGAATACAAAAGAGCAACGGCTTGCGTCGTTGTTCGCTGCTAGGTTTTAGGTTATTTGGACTTTATAGCTGACGGCTCGGTTTTGAGGTTATTACAATATTTATAATAGAGTTAATTACATGATTGGTCCCCATGACTTGCACATATTACAATATTGGTACTAACTTTTGAGAAATTACAGGTTTGTTTCACAAACTTTAAAACGATTGGTATTTCACACTAACTCTGGATAAATTTTTCTGTTACGTGACTATAAAAAGACAAATATACCTTTAATTAATATAATAATGATATGAATATTAATAATATCTATTAATTTTGATTGAGTTAATTGCATTAAAAACCCAACCCTCTCCCCTTCCTCGTCATCTTTCTATACTCCCGACACACTATCGTTAGCCGGCTAACATCACTACGCCTAACAATCACCAACATCATCGTCGTCTGACCCCCACCACACCACCATTAACCACCAACATGTATCGACAACCACAAGCGCGTATCAACCACCATCCTCACTTTCGTCTAACCGCCATCATGACCAACCCTTAACAACCACCATCATCGCCATCATCTAACCACCACCATACCTCCATCCTCATCACCAAACCTAACAACCACCACCACTGTTGGACGGCAATTGTCGGTGGGGAGGTCACGACGGTGGTTGTTCGACGATGGGGGTGTAGGAGGTGGGGGTTTGGGTCTTTAATTAAATAATTTACTTGGTTAAAAAATTAGATAATAGATTATATATATGTATAATCTAATATATGTTATAGATAACATATATATCAATAAAATAATTATATATAAAAACATATTTAAGGTATACACAATTGTATAAAAAGAAAAAAAGATTTTATTATTTAGAAATATACATAAATCTTTTTATGTATCTTTTAAAATATTTTAAATTTAACAATGATTAGCTGTAAATTAAAATATATTTTTATAAATTAAGTCTTACTAATGAAAGTATTTTAAAAAAAATGTTATTCGGCTCTATTGCTTGCTTATAACTGTATACACTTATGTCCTACAAACTTTTACACAACATCAAGTTTTATTCATTATTTAAACCTGAGAATTCACCAACCATGTGTTGACCTTTTTGAGCATATCTTTTCAGATAACAATCATCGAGAATAGCTAGAGCCGATGCTTTAGAGGTGACCCTAAGGAATACATTTTGGATTTGCTCTAGCATTTCAAAAAAAATATGTTTTACCTTAAGATATCATTACTCGACATGTTTACCTTTTCTTGTTCCCGGGTTGTGGGATTCAACATCATTTACTTGTTTGACTATGTTATCGTGGAATTGACTTACTGTTACACACGTCTCCATTTGTGTTGGATGACATCATGACATGTTGGTTTTTAATCATTTAATGCATCTCTATTAACTATCAATGTGTTATGACGATCCCGTCCGTTATATCCTTGTGTTTCCACTACAAGCGGGAGTGTGACACTAAGGAATAGAATGATGACTTGGGATCATTTGATGATTTGGAAGAAGAAATGGATTACATTGACATATTCAGAAATAGTTTAAAAGACTTATTTTAAGATATTTTGATTGAACAGGGAGAGATTGTTGGAGAAACAAGTGCTACAGAAGCAACTGATAAGCCAATGGACCAAACTGGTCAAATGGTTGTACGTCAAGTTGGAAACCTTACATATTTTATCTTTAAAATCCAATTGGTCTCGCGTCATTTCGTTATCGTTTCGACCTCCAAACTGATTTTACAAAATCTGTGTGCAAATAGTACGATATAAATGTGTTATCACGTTGAGGGTAATAATTTAAACAACTAAATTAAGCTAAAATTTGAAATAAAAATTAATAAATAAATATATAAGATGATATGTTGTGTTATCATTTTAAAATAATGCATGTGTCGTGTGGAGCCATGTAATTTTAAATGTAAAAATATATATGTAAATTATAATGGTGTACGTGTATGTATATACAAAGTATATACATATATATTTACTCGTGTTTAATAATGGGACTAATTAGATTATTTAGGTGTATATATGTATGTGTGTGTGTATATATATAATGAGTCACGCATCAAGCCTAAATCGACCCGAAAAGATCGAATGTGTTAATATGTTCATTAGACATGTTACAAGTTCAATTATATATTGTAATATGTGTTTGATTGCTTGGGTTTACGTGCGTTGGAAGAAGTCTTTTTGATTTCATTACTTGCTATATCACACAAGGTAAGTTTCACGGCACCGTTTTATTATAATTATTCATAAACATCAAGGGGGAAAAGTATGCTCAATCCGATTTTATGCTGTGAACTCATTTACATCTTTGGGACTGTTGTGTTTACTGTTTTGTAAGTTAATATCTAGTACATGCATGAGTTTTTTGTGTGGTTCTTTATTCACAACTATTTAACTCCGATCTTAGAGCCGACGGACAGGTATTGATAGTACTATTGAGTTAACACCCCCACCCTTGTTTGTTAGTATACTAGTTGGGACTAACAGCGGCCACGGACAGGCCCTAGGTTGAATATGTTCCGACAAGATCTATGTGTACGTCATAGGTTTAGTTGTGAGGCTCATGTTCATATGTGATATTGCTTGCTTATAACTGTATACACTTATGTCCTATAAACTTTTACACATGTGATATTGCTTGCTTATAACTGTGTACACTTATGTCCTACAAACTTTTACACAACATCAAGTTTTATTCATTATTTAAACCTGCGAACTCACCAACCATGTGTTGACCTTTTTGATCATATCTTTTAAGGTAACAATCATCGAGAATAGCTAGAGCCGATGCCTTAGTGGTGACCCTAAGGAATACATTTTAGACTTGCTCTAACGTTTCAAAGAAATACGTTTTACCTTAAGATATCATTACTGAATATGTTTACCTTACTTGTTCCCTGGTTAAGGGATTCAACATCATTTACTTGTTTGACTATGTTATCGTGGAATTAACTAACTGTGACACAAGTCTCCATTTGTGTCGGGTGACATCATGACATGTTGTTTTTTCATCATTTAATGCATCTCTATTAACTATCAGTGTGTTATGACGATCCCGTCCGTTACATCCTCGTGTTTCCGCTACATGCGGGGGAGTGACAGATTGGTATCAGAGCCATTGATTATAGAGAATTAGGTGGATCATTCGACCTAGACTATAACCTAAGTACCCACATGTAGTATGCATAATAGGATTATGTGTGCAATAATATACATGTGAACGTTCTACGTGCAGTATTGACTATGCTTACATATCATGTCTTACAAGCTATCTTTGATATACTTATTTGGGAGAGTTGTGGGCATTGTATCATCTATTTATACCTTGAAAAAGCTTTAGGTAAGCGCATCCTCTCTTTATGTATTTGACTTATATTCGGATTGGATTGATAAGTGCTACTGTAAGAATTCTTCTAAGGACTTAGGTTGTTAAGCCAACCTTTATTCCATATGAAACCAATAGACAAGAGACGCGACGTACTCTGATAAGATGACTACTTCATCGGATTTTAGATTATTGTACATAAATTCCTTCAATCATTCCTTGATCAAGTGAAGTCTTTCTCAATCGATTACTTTGTACAATTTTGGTTAATTAACCCTTGGTTAGTGATCATATCCTTGATTCCTTCAATCATGGATAATACTCTGTACTTTATAAGATATGTTAACTCGGATAGGAGGCGCTGGGAGTGACCATGCAAAGCAAATTACCATTACGTGCAAATTACCATTACGGGTGCACACGTAACTAAAATTTGCAGTGCAAGTGAAATCTAGCAAATATTGCCATGAGATAACGGTCATAGTTAGTACAAATCTTCCATTCTATCTTTGGGGCACTGGAGTCTCAGTCCTTATAAGATTTTGTTAATAATGAGGAAATGTCTATAACATTTACTCTTGTTTGTTCTCTAATCTAACTAGAGTCTACATGGGATTCATATTGTGACACTAGTCCTATTTCAAGTGAGACGTTGCTCCTTTTAGCATTTCAGAATTTATGCAATTGACTGTTTGTTTGGAATGTACATGGCCTTAGGAGAGTTGCAGTAGAGTAATGATACTCCTTTCATATGTATTATCTTGTTCAATGGATTAATCATAAAACTTGGAGCATTAGCAAATTGCCTTGATGGATTAATCGGATGACACATGACCAGTTTAAGCACTCTTCTCGGTTTATCATGGATGTGGTAGGAACGCTGCGGGGAACCCTATATATAAGCATCACCGATATACTAAGAATATGCCTGAACGTGGCTATGTGATGATCTTGATTAATTGAAGTAGGAAATGGTAGAAATGATAAGGTAACAAGGTTGGCTGTACATACAAGGGTTTCTTGATGTGATAGTCAAAAGAGTATGACGGGAAAAAGGAAACAGTAGGTCTGACTCATTGGATTGAGAGAAATGAAAACTATAATAAGTATCAACAACTATGCTGAAAACCAGAAGATGAAGTATGCTACTTACTCACTAATGGGTAAATCACTAACATGGTAGAATGCCCAAGCTCAAGTCTAAGGTAGTGAGGCTGCGATAGCCATGTTTTGAGATAAGCTCAAAGCTTTGGTGACTAAGGACTACTATTCAATGAATGAGATACATAGGTTAGAGTTGGAATTTTGGAATCGTGTAATAATGGGGGTCAGGTAATGCTTCTTATACGGACATAATTCATAAGTTGGCAAAGCTGGTGTCACATCTTATGGTATTTGAAAAAAAAGGATTGAGATGGACATTGGGAAAATCTAGTGAGTAGTAAAAAAAAGTTGGAGAGTCGAACAAGCAAGCTAGTGCTAAGTTAGACAAGAAGGCGAATGTTATGAATATAGCTATGTCGGTTGATCCGACTAAGCCAGCATGCGTTAAACGTGGATGCTATGAAGGTGGGATTCCCGACCATTACCATAACGTGTGCCCTAGGTTGAGCCGGACACCATGACAAGTTGGAAACAATCAAAATTAGGAAATGACTATAGCCAGGAATTAAAAACAGTGAAATTAGGGAAATAAAGATCATGCAAATCAAGGTAATACATCGGTACGTTTGTGATTGGAGCAAACCACATAAGGCAACACCCAAATGTTGTTACAGGCACGTATCTTATCATCAATCACTACGCATCTATTTGATACCAGGGCTGATAATAGCTTTGATTCTTCCTGAATTATTCTTAACTTAGCTTGAGGCCAGTTGCTTAAAAAAATTTTACTCGGTTGAGATGACCAATGGTAATAATTAGAGGTTGTATAGAAATACAAGATGATCATGTCTTTGTCATAGTGATGTGGTTAACAGTAGACCAAGAAGAAGAAGCAAGGGGAAGAAGAATAAGTATCGAATAGATAACTTTCTTGAATACAACTTGACTCCCAAATTGAAATACTAATGGCTATATATAGCCTTACATTGACCCACTAACATTAACCCCTAAACTACTAACTAAATTAAACTACCCACTAAGGTAATTAGTTAATATTAATCAACATAAACAAGTAAAGAAAAGTAGAACATAGAACGTGCAATTGAAGACATGCATGGAATCATGGGTTTGCATGTCACATAGACTTAATATCGTTTAGATTAGTTATCAAAACATGAAGCCGAGATAGTTTGTTGAGAGAAGGTGGTACGGAATTCTCTATAAAATAGTGAAGTGGTTAAGATTCAAGGAGAACGATCCAGAAAGAAGCTAAGACTGATTTCTTGCATGAAGAATCGTCAATGCTTAAAGGAGCGGTAATACACATGTTTTGCACATGCGATAGAAATGAAGGAGAAATAAGGAAAGTTGGAAGATATTCATGTTGTACAAAATTTCCGATGGGCCTTTCCTGATGACTTATCAAGATTGCCTCCTCATCGTCAAGTAGAATTCTAGAATGATCTGATCTCGGGAGCAACTCCTGTTGCAAGGACACCCTATTGGTTAGCACCGGCGGAAATGCAACAATTATCAAGTCAACTACAAGAAATCTAGGATATAAGTTTTATTCGATCTAATCACTCTTGGTTAAAAAGAAGGATTGGTCGATCCAGTTGTGCATAGATTATTAAAAGTTGAACAAGTTGACTATTCAAAAAAAACTTTTAGGACTTGTTATAGGCACTATGACGTCTTGGTCATACTGTTTGGTCTAACAAATGCTCCGGCAGGATTCATGGACTAAATGAACTGAGTATGCAAGACGTATTCAGATAAGTTTGTAATCATGTGTATAGACGATATCATCGTCTATTCGCGATCAAAAGGAGAGCACGAACAACATCTACGTGCGATTGTAAAGTTATTGGAAGAAGAGAAATTCTACGTTAATTCTCCAAGTGTGAGTTTTGGTTGCGTGAAGTGAAGTTTCTCAGTAATGTGGTTAATGAGAAGGGAACCCATGCTAATGTGAGGAAGATTGAATTAGTTAAGAGGTGGGATACACCTAATATGCCTTTGGAAATCTGGCATTTCTTGGGATTGGCTGGATGCTATCGACGATTCATTGTAAATTTCACAAAGATTGCCTAACCATTGACAATGTTAAACCAAACGAATAGAAAATTCAACCAGGGATCTAAGGAGAAAGAGACCTTACAAATGTTAAAAGATAAATTATGTAACGTACTTATACTGACCATCCCTGATGGATCAAATGACTTCTTGGTATTCTGCAATGCATCACACCAAGGATTAGGTTGCATGCTAATGTAGAAAGATAAAGTGTTTGCTTACATCCCGCAACAACTTAAAGTGCACGAGAAAAATTATACAACGCAGGACTTGAAATTAGCCGTGGTAGTGTTCGCACTTAAGATTTGGAGACACTTTCTATCCTGAACCAACTATGTTAATATACCGACCACAAGAGCCTACAACATGTTGTTGACAAGAGGGAATTGAAATACGTCAGAGGCGATAGGTCGAGCTCCTTAGTAATTATGATTCTGAGATTTGATATCATCTAGGAAAGGCGAATGTCGTGGCTAATGCATTGACTAGAAAGGAGCGTGATAACTCATTACGTGTACGAGCTTTAGGAATGATCATACAATTAAACCTAAAGGCTCATATTTTAATAGCACAGGGTGAGGCACTAAAGGTGGAGAATGTTGCGAGTGAGGAGTTTCCTGAATTGGATAAACAAATGGAACGCAAGAAGGATGGGGTATAATACTCTATACGGTCATATATGGGTGCTAGTGGGGAAATGTACAGGATCTAGTTATGAATGAAACACAGAAGTCAAGTTACTCTGTTCATTTTGGCACGGACAAGATGTATCAAGACCTTAAGAAATTGTATTGGTGGCAAAGTATGAAGAAAAACATTGCAACGTATGTAAGTGAATGTTTGACATGTTCCAAGTTAAAGCCGGACATCGAAAACTATTAGGACTACTACAACAACCAGAAATCCCGAATGGAAATGTTAGAACATAATAATGGATTTTATCACTAAGTTGCCCGGAACAAGTAATGGACATGATTCAACTAGGGTTATTGTGGATAGAATGACGAAATCATCTCATTTATTACCAATTTGTGAGGATTATAAGATGGAAAAGCTAGCAATGCTATAGTGAATGAGATTATGGATAGACATGGAATTCCTCTGTCGATCATATCGGACCGTGATAGTCGATTCACGTCACGGTTTTGGCAGACTCTCAAGAAAGTAATAGGCATACGGCTAGATCTAAGCACAGCTTATCATGCACGAATGGATGGTCAAAGTGAACGTAATATCCAGACTTTTAAGGACATACTCAGGGCTAGCATGATTGATTCGATGGATATTAGGCCGCTTATTTACGGTGGATTGAGTTCTCCTATACAATAGTTATCAGACGAGATTCAAGTATGCTTTGTTTGAGGTGTGGTAATAACCGACATGTTGGGCTGAAGTTGGTGAAGGCCAGTTAACAACTCCGAAGATATATTTTTAAGAAACAACTGTCAACCACTAAGATATTTCAAATCAAAGATAGACTCAAGGGAGCTAGAAATTGTCAGAATAGTTACACTTAATCGACGAAAACCCTTAGAATTATGTGAGGAAGATCATATGAAACTTAAATATCCACATATGTTTACGATGAGAGCTTCATGATATAACTATTGTTGAATTTCGGGACGAAATATATTCTCTCAACTGAGGGATACTGTGACATCCGTCACTCTCAAGTCCGTAAATTAAAATGAAATCGTCATCTCTCATAAATAAATGAATTGAATTAGTGTAATGTATTACTATCAACATTATTATTATTTGCAGGATCGGGTTTTGTCACTTAACACTTGGTTTTCTCTCAAACTCACTTATAATATTCACTCAAACAAGATGAAGCAACGTCTTTGACAAGAGTTGATAGTAATATAATAAGTAACAACAAGCAGAAGTATTTCAAGGCACTTGTATATATTATTTCTCAACTCAAGATTACAAGACACTTACAAGCATACTACAAGAGTTACAATGAGAAACTATATATACTAGATCCTACAGCCGGTTATACTTGATACCAGCTGGAAACCTAAGACTAAAGCATATACTACAATGCTATAGTTAAGGTATCTTAGATAAAGTATTATCTAAGATATGGTAGTCATGACATGTCCATGACTTACCTTTTGTCACCAACTAAAGATGGCAACTGTACTTAACATGAAAAGGTAAACAGTAGATTAAAGTATGGTCAACTACATGGCTTTTGAGAAAACGCCATGCAGTATCTCAGAGATTTGCAGCGGACTGTCAGACACACCATACTTATGTCTACTGGATAATAGAAGTGTTCTTCCGAAGGTTAACTGGCTTCGGAAGAACTTGTTCTTCCGAAGCCACTTATACTTCGGAAGATGCTTCTATGCTTCCGAGGCTTTAGGGACTTCTTTATTCTTCGGAAGTTGACTTCAGAACTTTGTCTTCAAGTCTTGAACCTTCGGAAGTAGTTTCTTTACCTTCGGAAGTTGGAGTTCTCCTTCGGAAGTGTATTTTACACTTAGACTTCGGAAGAACTCTTTCTTCCTTCGGAAGTCCCACACTTGGCTTCGGAAGACCTTTGCATGTAGTACTCAAAATCTTCTAAGTGTTATTGTTTTGGTTGCAACAGCCTCTTATGATCCAACAAACTCCCCCTAGGCTGATGCTACCAAAACTTCACTTATCTCTACTTCTCAAAGTTTTCAGCACCAGGGATAGAAGATATTTGTCTGTCTCTCTGTTCTTCCCGGAAGTGGTGCTGAGAAGCTTGTACAGGTCATTCGTGGATAGGAGATCCAGTCTATCACTTTGAATGACGTGTACTCTTTGTTGTGACCCCCTGAAGAGAGTTAGTTGACGGGAGTTGTAGTCATACTCCCATCTAACTATGGACTCAAGTTCAGGACCTTCAACCATTTGAAGAAAGGCTTTGCCTTTGGTTGCTGATCCTTTCCTTTGCTCCTCCTCTCTCAGTTTTGACTCCTCTTCGACCTTGCTTCTTGCAGTGAGCTCGGCCATGTGAAGGCTGCCTAAATGATTTCTGATGTGGGCAGCTACTTCGGAGTTTGAGGGGTTGGAGAATGGTTTCTCTGCTAACTCAGCAATATCGAATCTGCTTAAGTGTAGCAGAGATGAGGCATTCAGCCTGTTAGTCTCACCATTCTCTCTCTCAACAACAAAGTTGTGAGAAGAGTCTTCGAACCTCCACTGGACTATCTTCTTTCTGGGTACAAGAGATTGTCTTGGTACCCTATCTCCTTTCTTTGTGTCCAGCAGAGTCACCAGCCTTCTCCTTAGCTTCTTTTCTTCCTCATTCAATGTATCTGAATTGAGGCCAAGGAGTCTTGCGGCTTGGTCCAAAGTTCCTCTTGGCAGATCAAGAAACTCATCTCTTGTGAGGGAACTTGAGGATCCATCAACATAGGTCAGGTTGACTGTATCCTCCTCACAAGAGATGTCGCTCAGAGTAGTGCAGTTGATGAGCTTGGTCTTGATCTCCTTGAATTCCTCCATTGAGAGATGTTTAGAAGGCTGAGGGGATGGTTTGGTTGGTTGTTGGGTAGGTTTAGGAGGTTGGGTTCTGGGTAAGGCTTTAGGTTGGATGATGGGTAGTTTAGGTGGTTGAGGTGAGGGAGTTGGTAGATGTGAAGGTGTAGGTTCAGGGGTGAAAGGTTCAGGTTCAGTTTTGATTGGGAAGGGAAAGGGTATTGGTTCAGGTTGATGTTGGGTTTGGATATTTGGCTGAGAGGTGGCTTTGAAGGTCATCCCCTGTCCCCTTCTATACATCTCCTTTCTTCTCCCTGCACGAATGTCAGCCTTGATGTCACTGACATGTCGTTGCAGGGTCTTTTCAGACATTGGACCCACTTGCCTGCCAGAGAAGCCGTGAGCTTTAAGATAGTTCTTCATCCAAGCTTTGTCACCCATCTTCTTGGCGGCAGACAGTCCAGCCTCTTCTTCCTTCTTCTTCTTCACTACCAGCTTCTCCCTTGCAGCTCTCTTTCTCTCCTTCTCCATTTGATCTTGCTCTTTGTTGAAGAGCCACAAGATCGTGTCATTGTTGTGTGGAGATAACTCATCTTGAGAGAATCCTCTGGAGAGTAGGAAAGTGATCCTTTCTCTCCTGAGCTGCAGATCAGCTTCTCTCTCTTTTCTCAGCCTTTCTTCTTCTAAGGCCAACCTTGCAGCTTCTTCTTTTTGCTGTTTTTGCAGCAAGGTTGCCTTTTCTAGCTCTATCAGCTCCTCTAAAGGTAGCAGGAGTACATCTTCCGAGGCAGCTCCTAGACTGACTAGTCTATCAATTACCTCCACCCTTCTTCTATTGTTGATTGCCTCTTGGTTGGCTGCAGCTGCTTTTGTACTTGCAGCTAACAGTTTCCCAGTTGGCAGTCTTCCTTTCTTTTTGAGTTTCTCCATCCTTTCTTCTTCCAGAAGCTCTTCCGAAGTCATCTTCCTTTTACCTTTAATGTCTTCGGAAGTGCTAGACTGTGGTGGTTCTTGGGTAGAAGATTCAGGTTGGGTGGTGGAGGTAGGAGCTGAGGTCAATGCAGATGTAATGGCTAGTGGTTGGCTGAGAAAATCCTCCCTATTAACCTCAGATGCAAGTTCCAGAATTGCATCTGTGACTATTAGATCATCGGAAAGAGAGAACAGTCCTTCCGCAGCAGCAATTTCAGCTTCGGAAGTTTGAGTTGGTTCTTCCGAGGCTTCAAATTGTGCTTCGGAAGCCTGTGAAAACACACCTTCTGTCCCAACTATTCAGTTGCTGGGCCATCAGTCCTAGTTTCCCCTTCGAAATCAATCTCAGGTTCCACTTGGGCCTTAGGTTGACCAACTTCCTCAACAGTAGTAGGAGGTGCATTCAACCTTTGAAGCTCTTGAGCTCCAAAGTATATCACAGACATGTCTGGACTGGGTTGATCAATGAGGGACTCTAAAAGGAACTTGTTGAAGATCCTATTTAGATCCTGAAGCATCCTTTGATCCACTTGAATCACAAGTGGAGGAGGCTCAGGGAAGATGGTGGTTTGTTGCTTTGAGCTCAAAGAAGTGAGAGCTTGACTGGTGGAATCCTGTCTTTGACTTAGTTCCTCAACATTCTCCCCCTTTTTGGTAGCATCATCTTGAGAGGTAGATGAGCTAGAGGAAGAGGTCAAGGAGACTTGAATGGGTACATGCCTAACAGATCTCTCAATCTGTTTCTCAGCTAGTTTTACCTTGAGATTTTCAATCTCAAGTTGCTGAGTGGCAGACCTATCCTCTAAAGTCTTAACCTTTGATTCAAGGTTTGAGACTTTAGAAAGTAGGTCTCTTATTATGAGTTGCAGTCTTCCCTCATCTTCTTTGGAAGAATCACGGGGAGATGAGGTAACATACCTAGTATGTTCATCCTCACCACCAGATGTGGTTTCTTGGCACCCTGGTTTCCTTGCACAATGATGTCTCTTTCAGAGGCATCATAGGGCATGGTTGCCGTAGATTCAGTCTGACTATTGTTACCACTGTCCTGAGGATCCAATGAGGCTCCTTCAGTAGTGGCAGCTGAATCTACATGAGTCCCCTCCACATCAGTGGGACTCACCTCAGTTGGGCTTTGCTGGTGTGGGCTAGAAACAAGAGGTTTCTCTAGGCTCTGTTGATCCTTAATGGGGTGTTGTGGATCAACTTCATTGCCTTGGAGAGACATAGTCTCTTCACCAGCTCCGGTCAATAGGTCAGTAAAAGAGAAGGAATGAAGACCTAAAGACCCGGGACTTTGATCAATGTCAAAAGGCATTGAGCTGTCCCTTGGTGGCTGCTCAGGGGAGTGTAGAGACTCACCCTGAGGGCTATCAGCTGGGGTTATGGGCTCATGGGTCTGAGACTGAGGAGACTCAAGACCCATATTGAGGTCAATAGTGAAGGATTGGGGGACCTCTGGCTGAGTGGGAGCCCCTTGTTCCACTCTAGCCTTTTTGGTTTGAAGAGGAGGGGCTTGTTCAATCAGAGTAGATTGAACAAGGGTTCGTTTGGTTCGTCTCTGATAGGTGACTTTTATTGGTGGAGAAGGTAGATTTGGAATGGTGAGGGTTGTTGCTGGTGTGGGTTCATCACCTGTGGGGATAACAGGGATGTCACCAGGAGCCATTGGCTCAATCATACCTGGAAGTAGTGCGGTATCCCTTCCAGTGTAGTTGGTAGACACTCTCTTCAGTACTTTGAAGATAGTCGGCCTCATCTGAGGAGCAGATAGAGCAGCTGAACAGACAAGCTTACTCTGATCTAGCTCGCAGTTGATTATGTGCTGTAGAAATCTGGGATACATAAAGAATGTGTCCCTTTGCAGATTTCCTATGAGATTAGTCAGCACAAACCTGGAGTAGTTGAAGCGCAAGCCTTGTACCAACCCATGAACTAGGCACCCAGTTCATAGGGAATTTGATCCCATCCCCCTGATTTGTTAGATAAGCAGTGGAGAACCACATGTAGCAGGAACTTCCACTTGTAGGAGAAGTTGAATTTGTAGACTGTCGACCTGCTTACATCTCCACCGTATCCCATTTGGAGATAAGAGTTATCTAACTCAGTCTTGGGGAATTCCGTCGGTGCGCCTTCATCATGGAGCTCAAGATGCTCCCTGATGATTTGTTCAGTAATGACCAACTCTTGGCCACATACACTTGACCTAATAGCACGAACCCCATTTAGGGTTTCAACCCGACTATTTGCCCAGAATTCGGACATTTGGTTGGTGTAAATGGTCGGGTTTACAGTCAGTGCTGTGTAATATGAAGATTGGGCTAGGAAAGAGATAATATCAGAGAAGTCGGCATCCCTTGAGGAGTCAAGGAGTGCGACTTGGTTGTGCTGAGGGTTTAGAGCCATTTGGAAAGGTAGCAGAAGAAAAGTTCTTGAGAGAGAGGTAAATTGATGAAGAAGAAAGCTTTTAGGGCAGTGAATTTGGTAAAAAGAGTGTAAGTGATTAACCGGAAGTATTTAAATGGGTGAAATGGCGGTTTAAAGGGTGGTTTGGATAAGATGATGTGAGGGTTCAGAGGATGATGTGACAGGGGCGGTAAGGTTAAGCCATTTAAATAATCCGACATCATTAACAAAATCTTTACTTTTTACAGAGTGGGGCCCAAAAGATTTCCGTTACACAGTAAAATCCTTCTTCCGAGTATAAGGTATTTCCGAAGGTAAAGTTCTTCCGAAGGCAAATGTATTTCCGAAGGTAAATAAATTGCTTCCGAAGATACATGTTGCTTTCAAGTGGAAAATATTAAGTGCTTCGGAAGTAGATCTGAGATTACCTCAATCGCTTCTTCCGAGACTTAGTATACTTCCGAGAAGAAAATTATCCTATGAGAAATTTGCTTCGGAAGTTATGCTAGATATCTTCCGAAGGCAAGTTTCTCTTCGGAAGAACTTATACTTAGTTAAATAAGAAAGGATCTTTTGTAACAGGGCTTAGATTGTATTGACACAAGACTTTACATATTGAAAAGGTTTTCAAATGAGATTGACTAGTCAATGTTTATCATCCCAATAGCTGTAATAAGATATTTAAATCTTTGTTCATCAAATGCTTTGGTGAACAGATCAGCATATTGTTCATTTGAATTGACTTTGACTAGTTTGATAAGATTTTTCTCATGAATATCTCTAATGAAATGATACCTGATGTCAATATGCTTTGTCTTTGAGTGCTTCACTGGATTTTCTGTGATGGATATAGCACTGTTGTTGTCAATGTGGATAGGAGTGCTCATGAAGTTGAATCCATAGTCAATCATCTGGTTTTGAATCCACAGCAGCTGAGCACAGCAACTTGCAGCAGCAATGTATTCAGCTTCAGCAGTTGATGTAGAGACACAGGATTGCTTTTTGCATTGCCATGAGATGATCCTTCCACCAAGAAATTGACATCCTCCTGATGTTGATTTCTTGTTGATGTTGCAGCCACCATAATCACTGTCAGAGTATCCATAGAGATTAAAATCACTATTTCTTGGATACCAGAGACCTAACTTAGGTGCTCCTTTGAGGTATCTGAGGATTCTCTTGACAGCAATTAGGTGAGACACCTTTGGAGCAGCCTGATATCTTGCACAAATGCAAGTTGCAAACATGATATCAGGTCTACTTGCTGTAAGATACATCAGAGAACCAATGATTGCTCTATACTGATGTTGATACAGTATCCTCCACTCAGAGTCAGGGCATAAATCATGATTTCTGGGTATTGGGTGTCTTTGCTGCTTTTACAATCCTTCATATCAAATCTCTCTAAGATGTCATTGACATACTTAGATTGATTGATGAAAACCCTTCCTTCAGTTGCTTTACCTGAATTCCAAGGAAAAAGTCCATTTTTTCCCATAGAACTCATTTCAACTTCTTCTTCATAATGCTCTCAAAGTCTTTGCACATTTGGTCATTTGAAGAACCAAATATGATGTCATCCACATAGACTTGAACTAGCAAAATGTCTTTCCCAGACTTTCTGATAAGAGAGTCTTGTCATGGTTCCTCTAGTGTACCGTTCTTCAGGAGAAATTGAGACAATGTCTCATACCACAGCCTAGGTGCTTGGTGCAGCCCATATAGAGCTTTATCCAACTTGCACACATAGTTTGGATGCTGTGGGTCTTCAAATCCTGGAGGCTGGCATACATAGACTTCCCTCTATATATCCCCATATAGAAAGGCACACTTGACATCAAGCTGGTAGACAGTGAAATTCCTTGGATGCAGCATAAGCAAGGAAGATCCTAACTGCCTCAAGTCTTGCAACAGGTTGCAAAGACATCAGTATAATCAATTCCTTCCTCTTGAGTGTATCCTTGAACCACTAGTCTTGCCTTGTTCTTGATAATCAAGCCTCTGTCATCTCTTTTATTTCTGAAAACCCACTTGGTGCCTATAGGTACTTGACCAGATGGTAGCGGACATAGGTTCCAAACCTTCTGTCTTTTGAATTGAAGCAGCTCCTCTTGCATTGATTCAACCCAGCTACTATCTTTAAGGCATCTTCCACCTTCTTGGGTTCCATTTGGGATAAGAAGCATGAGTACAAGGCAGACATTCCCATTGTGAGTTTGTCCCCTTGTTCTCACACCACTCAGAGACTTCCCCTATGATGTTTTCAGCTGGATGAGTATTGTGAATTCTAAGTCTTGGAATCACCTCCAGCTGCAAAGATAGTCCAAGTTGGACATATTTTGCTCTGGAGCTTGAATACTTGGTCCAGCTGCTGTTTCAATCTCATTCAATGAGGACTGATTGAATGAAAGAGAAACATCATCATTTCTTTGCTGTGAAGCATCATTAACAGTTGCCTGTTCCTTCAAAATGCTGCTTCCATCAGCTGGTGTTGTGTAGGATCACCTGAGGAGACTTGAGATCATCAGGTGAGTCCCTTGTTGAAGTTCCACTATTTCTTGAAATGGTTATACTGTCAGATCTTTCAATAGTGGGAACTTGATTTGTTGTTCTTGGAGAACTTGGAGCAGGTCTGGGAAGCTCAAATAGTTGATCTTCATCAGAATTGCCTTGAGCACCTGTTCCAGCTGAAACATTCTCACAAGATGGTTTAGAATAGTTTGGAAACAATTCTAAATCAAAAATATGATCAGGGCCATTCCCCCTAACACAAGGAGTGTGCTCATTAACTACAATGTTGGAGGATTCCTCAAATTGTTGGTTTTTAATGTTATAAACCCTGTAAGCTTTAGAGTGGGAGGAATATCCAACAAAGATGGCATCATCTGACTTTTCAGCAAATTTTGCTAAATTGTCTTTTGTGTTAAGTATGGTACACCTGCTGCCAAAGGACCTTAGAAAGCCAATGAACGGTGGCCTCTTGTTCCATAGCTCATAAGGGGTTTTCCATGTGGCTTTACTACAAGAACTCTGTTCTGCACATAGCATGCAGTGCTGACTGCCTCTGCCCAGAATGTTAGAGGCAGCTTTGAATCAGCTAACATAGTCCGAGCAGCCTCAATAAGTGTCCTATTTCTCCTCTCAGCAACACCATTTTGTTGAGGAGTTCTAGGAGCACTGTATTGTCTGGCAATCCCTTTTGAGTTACAGAATGAGTCAAGAACAAAGTTCTTAAACTCAGTCCCTCTTGATCACTTCTGATTATTTTAACCTTGTGATCAACTTGATTTCTATTTTAAGAATAAAAGATTTTAAAGTTTCAGCAGTTTCATCTTTAGTTCTTAAAAAGAATACCCATGTAAATCTAGTAAAATCATCAACTATCACAAGGCAATATGATTTCCTTCCAATGCTCATTATACTTGTGGGACCAAATAGATCCATGTGCAATAAGTGTAATGGAGTAGTGATAGAGTTAACAACTTTGGATTTATGAGAAGACCTGTGTTGTTTCCCTTTCAGGCAAGCAACACAGTTATCTTTGCAGAAAAATTCCTTTTTAGGCAAACCATGTACCAAGTTATTTTTAGCCAATTTATTCATTGTCTTAAAATTGACATGACACATTCGTTTATGCCACAGTGTTGACTCATCACTATCAGCTTTGGAAAGAAAGCATGATACTTCTCCCATTGGGGAAGCATTGTTCATATCAAGCTTGTACATATCCCTCTCCTGGGAGATCTAAGAAGCACCAATTCCTGAGGAATTGTCATCCCAGGTTTGAGGATGATGCACTCATGTTCTGTGAAAAGCATTTGATGCTTTTGATCACAAAACTGAGAAACACTTAACAGGTTGTGTTCAAGCTGTTTGACAAAATTAACTTTGTCAACTTTTAGTTTTCCATTGGATATACTTCCTCTGCCAGAAATATATCCTCCGGCCTCACCTCCAAACTGGACAGGACCTCCATCATAATGTTGAAATTGTTGAAGGAGAGATCTGTTTCCTTGTCATGTGCCTGGAGCATCCACTATCTACTATCCAAATGTTGTTATTCTTGTCATATGGATGTCCCTGCACATAAGGTGAGAAAATTAGTTTTGATTGGAAACCCAAGCCTTTTTGGTCTTGGGTTCTTCCAATGAAAGTGACATGATTGAACCAAAGTTTATGCATGGGGGTTCAATGGATGTCTTTGAAGAAGAGGTTTGGGCTACAGCATCTTCCTTGATCTTCCATTCCATCCCTTGGTTGATCATAGAAGATGAGCTTGATGAAGCTTTTGCAGCTTGGCATTCTTCCGAAGCTTCTTTCTTTTCGGAAGAGACCTTCACCACCTTTTCTTCCGAAGCAGTCTTCTTCTGGGATGGTTTCAAGGGAACTCTTTTGTGAGTCTTTGCAGCTTTTACTTCCGAAGCCTTTTTCTTCTCGGAAGAAGAGTTTTCTTCCGAGACAAGCCTTGCTTCGGAAACAAGCTTTCCCTTTTTCAACACTTGAACCATCTGATATGGTCCAAATGTGAAACCTTCCCTGACTCCTTCTCTTTTAACATTATTTGCATAATGTGTGCTAGCAGGATTGTAATAACAATCTTTAGCCATGTGGTTTTGCAAACCACACATTATGCATGCAATGTTAATTTTCTGGGAATTGGAGGGTTGCTGTTTCTTGTTCTTTTTCTCTTCATCAGCAACCTTTCCCTTTAACTTCTGATCCTTTGGTAGGACAGGAGTACTGGTATTATACTCCTTTCCTGAATCAGAAGGTCCAACCACCTGGAATCCTGCTGATATGAATACACCCTTTTGCTTTGGGTCTATCTTCAGCTTGGATTCAGCCACCTTCTTGGCAGTTTTTCTGGCTGCTTTAGCCCTGCTTCTTCTGGCTTTGGTGGTCAGAGATTGATCATCATTGGTCTGGGAGGGCTCAATTACCTGTTCCTTCCCTGTGATGGTCATGGTCTCCACAGTTGCATCACTCTTTGACTCTTTACAAGGTGGGTCAACAGATGGAACCTCTTGCTCTTCAGTACCACATCTTGGTTGTCTTACAGACTCATAAGAGTGTGGTGGAGCAATTTCATTGGTTCCCAACCCACTTTTGTTTTGATAACAAAGTTTGGAGTGAGAGGATGATGCAAGTATGGCTTGGAAGTTTTGCTCAGCAATAGCATACTTCCTGGCTTGAGCCTCAGCTGTGACAAGCTGGGCTTGAGCCTCAGTCAATTTGGATATTAAATCCTTGATTTGAGTCTTGTAGTTGGTGTGTTCATGTTTTAAAAGAGATACAGTTTTCTCTAACTCCTCAATTTTCTTTTGGTAGTCAGATTCAGCTCTCTTAACAGATTTTAGCACATTTAAAGACTCAATATCGGATTTAATTTCCATATTGTAGTCCTGGTACAACTTAACCTTAGCAATACAAGCAGGGGTACAGAGATGTTCATATACCTTATTTTCATCTGTTCCTGCCATGAGTGCTTGAGCAGGAGTCACATCTTGAACCATAAAGCTCCCAGTCAACTTCTTGAGCCATAGCTGCAGTTTCAGTTGACTTTCCATTGGGCTTTGGTGTAGAAGGATGTGTGGAGGCCTGTGAGGTTCCCGGGTTGGACTTGGGAGCCTTGCATTCCCTTGCAAAGTGGCCAAGCTGGTTACAGTTGTAACACTTAGCCTTGCTTTTGTCAAACCCAAACTTGCTAGTGATTGGGTTTTGAGGGAATTGCCTTCCAGTTCTCTTAAAGAACTTCTTCGCTCTGTAGGTAAGGAGAGCCATTTGCTGGACAATGTCCACATACTCTATGTCATCTGGACTAAAGCACTCAAGATCATCAAAGCAGAACTGATGATCATTGGAGTGTCCACTCCCTGAGACAAACGCACAGCCCTCCTGAAAGGAGCTTGCTGAGCTTGATGAGACCTTGGAGTCTCAGGGAATGTGATGTAAGGCCCAGATGAGCAAGATGGCTGCTGGGTGTATGACAGGTACTGCTGAGACTGTGGGATACCTGAGCCTTCAGCAACCATTAAAGCGTTGCTAGCAGGAAGGCTCAAGGGTCTGCTTGCTTGGTGACCCTTCTTGCTTTCCATTTCCAAACGGTATCCATCTAGGATCCCATAGAGTTCGGTCATGGTGAGAGTGTTTAAATTCTCTGTTCTCTTAATGGAGACACAGTAGAAAGTCCACTCATTGGGTAGAGCACTCATGAACTTCCTGGTAAGGTCTCTTAGTTCTTGAGTGATTCCCACAGATTGGAGGGAGGAGATAAGATCCATATACCTGAAGTATTGCTGGCTAAAAGTTTCTCCAGCAATATAGGTGAAGTTCTCGAACTGCTGCTTCAGTGAGTCCTTCTTTGAATCATTAGAGCTCGAGTACATCTGAGCAAGTGCATCAAAGAGTTCTTTGGCTGACTTGCAATGCTCTCAAACCCCACATGATGGAGTTTGGGATTGCAGTCATGAGAACAGTCATAGCATTGCTGTCAATGTCGAGCCTCTTCCTATCTTCATCTTCATCGGAATAGTCTTCGACATCCTTTTCGATCATGGCACCGTTTCCACCAGCAACTTTTGGCTTGTACGGGCCATTCACGATGGATTGCCACATCTTGCTATCCTGGTATCTGATGAAGCCTTCCATTCTTCTGCTCCAGGACCTGAAGTTTTCAGGATCGATGATAGGAGCTTTGGTCATCGTTCCCATTTCTACTTCAGATTTGTTGAGGGCCATTTTTGAGTGAGGTATAAGGAGGAGTGAAAAACTTGGTTGATTGGGATGGTAAGATCTTACAATCAAGAGCCTAAAAAGCTCTGATACCAATTGCAGGATCGGGTTTTGTCACTTAACACTTGTTTTCTCTCAAACTCACTTATAATTATCACTCAAACAAGATGAAGCAACGTCTTTGGCAAGAGTTGATAGTAATATAATAAGTAACAACAAGCAGAAATATTTTCAAGGCACTTGTATATATTATTTCTCAACTCAAGATTACAAGACACTTACAAGCATACTACAAGAGTTACAATGAGAAACTATATATACTAGATCCTACAGCCGGTTATACTTGATACCAGCTGGAAACCTAAGACTAAAGCATATACTACAATGCTATAGTTAAGGTATCTTAGATAAAGTATTATCTAAGATATGGTAGTCATGACATGTCCATGACTTACCTTTTGTCACCAACTAAAGATGGCAACTGTACTTAACATGAAAAGGTAAACAGTAGATTAAAGCATGGTCAACTACATGGCTTTTGAGAAAACACCATGCAGTATCTCAGAGATTTGCAGCGGACTGTCAGACAGACCATACTTATGTCTACTGGATAATAGAAGTGTTCTTCCGAAGGTTAACTGGCTTCGGAAGAACAAGTTCTTCCGAAGCTACTTATACTTCGGAAGATGCTTCTATGCTTCCGAGGCTTTAAGGACTTCTTTATTCTTCGGAAGTTGACTTCAGAACTTTCTTCAAGTCTTGAACCTTCGGAAGTAGCTTCTTTACCTTCGGAAGTTGGAGTTCTCCTTCGGAAGTGTATTTTACACTTAGACTTCGGAAGAACTCTTTCTTCCTTCGGAAGTCCCACACTTGGCTTCGGAAGTCCTTTGCATGTAGTACTCAAAATCTTCTAAGTGTTATTGTTTTGGTTGCAACAGCCTCTTATGATCCAACAACTTTCCTTAGATTCTTGAAAATTTCTGATACTTCGGAAGATAAAAATTTTTCTTCGGAAGAAAATCATGTCTTCAAAATAAATAACTGACTAAGAGATTTTACCTTTGGAAGAAGTCTAACCCCATCTTCAAAAGCTTAAATTCCTATCTCAGACACTTATTTGTTTTTAAGGACTCTTTCCTTCCGAACCAAAATTAACTCTCGGAAGCTTTGTTGTTCTTTATACAAAGCATTCAAGGGTTTATTTCTCTTCCGAAGCATAAATTCCAACACTCTCAGGAAAATCTTCCGAAGCCATTTTAGCTTTGGAAGCTTTTTCATTAAAACTTCCAAAGACAATTTACCTTCGGAAGCTTTTCGAATTCCAAGAAAACTACTTTTTGAGCAAAAGTAAACTACCTTTTCAGAGGTGGGACCGACTTCTGGATTTCAAAGTTTATCCTCTTTCATTAACTTTGGTTCAAATCCCTTTTCACATAAATACCCAACGGTTCCCCCTCTTTCTCACTATCTTCCTCAATTCCACTATTCCTCAAACCTAATTCTCTAAACCCCGCATTTGCTTTCTACCTTTCTTCACCCTTAAGCTTCTGAAATGGCCAACCTTAACCGCAGAAACAACCCAGATTTCTCCATGCAACTTCACAGGCAACATAATCAAGTTGCTCTGTTAAGCTCTAAGAAAGATGCAAGTTTCTCAGAGATTTGCCAATTCTTAACTCTATCAAACTATTTCACCTCCCTGACTATTGATCCTACTCTGTATGAGGATCACTTGCTTGAATTCTGGAAGACCTGCCAAGAGGTCATTATGGATGGAGAGAAGGCACTGTCTGCCACAGTGCAAGGGAGGACAATCTTCATCACTCCGGCCATCATCAACCATTATTTGCAGCTGGATGATGAAGAAGGTGAGTTGTCCTTCCCAAAGGAAGCTGTTAATCATTCCTTTGAGCAGATGGGCTATGAGGGAGATTTCTCTGTAAAGACCTTCAGAAAATGGAAGGTCTCATCCCAGTGGAAATACCTGCTCCATGTGGTTATCCACAGCTTATCAAACAAGCATGGTGGGTGGGACCAGATTCCTGAGGATCTCTCCTTTATAGTTCATGGAATGGTTCAGCGGGTCAAGTTCAGGTACTCTCAATTTGTTTATACTAATTTACTTGCAAACTTGGACTCCTTAGAGTATTACATGTTTCCTAGATATGTTCAACACATTCTTAACTGTGAACTGGGCTCACAGTTGAGGGAAACAAGTAATATTCTTAAATTGGGACAGATGAAGCCCGGCATCTTTAAAATTATGAAGAAGCCAACTATAGGCTTCTCAGGGGTAGAAACAGCCCTAGTCCCCAAAATGTTAGAGCTCATTGCTCAAGGTGACAACCTAGCAACACAAGCTAGTGTTGAACCCACACCTCTTTTTTCTTTACCACTAAAAAGACCACAAATAACCCTCACCTACCAAAGAAAATCCAAACGAACCCCTGCTCAGGCTATTGAGTCTGTGCAAGTCCCCATATACTCAACCTTACAGGAGGAAGTGGACACTAGAGCTCCCACTTCCCCTGAGGAGCAAACCACTCCCATTTCTTCACCTATCAGGGCTGAGGTTCCTCATGCTCACCTTGATGAGCTCACAAGCCCAACAGCCTTAAGCCTTCACTCTGAGTCTCAACACTCACGTGAACAACCTTCAGGGGACAGCTACCATCCCCAGCCTTTAGATCTAACCAACCAATTCCCAACCTATCTTTTTATACCGATGAAGACTTAGGATTCAGTGAGTACCATGAGTCTCTCTTCTCGTCCCCTACTCAAAGAGAGATGAGTACCCCTGATTCTCCTCAGTCTATCCCACATCAGTCACCTGTTACTGAGGTGGACACTTCTGAACATGTTCAGGATGTCCATATGGAAGAGGCTCTCACTTTTGAAAGTGATTACATTATTAAGACCTCAACCATGGCAACTCAGCCCACTGGCATCTCAACTGAGGTTGCTGGTGAGCAGAGGAAAACCAGCAGCCAAGAACCTCAAGCTGGTGGTGAGAGAGAGGACTTTGGTCCAATCATCTCAACCTCCAATGATTCTTCTGATGAAGAAGAGGGGAATTTGAGACTAAAGGTGCAGAAACTGTCAAAAACATGCTCCTATTTAGTCTCTAAGGTTAGTCACCTTGAATCTCAGGTGACTACCTTACAAAACAGGGTCAATGATCAGCAACTTCAGATTTCATATCTAAATGAAAAACTAGCTAGGAGACCTTTAAGGAGAGCTCAACCAGGAACACAAGAACCTGTGGAAGTGATTGACTTATCCTCTAGCTCACCTATGCAAGTGGGTGATGCTACCAAAAAGGGGGAGAAAGTTATTGCAACCACAGAACCTGGGGGTTCTTTACGGAGAATGGACATAAAGGACTCACCATCCTCACTTGCTGTTGTGCATTCTCAGCAACTTCCTCAAGTTCACATTTATGTGGACTCTATAGACTCTATCATCGGGAGTCTCTTTGAGAAAGGTATACCAAGCGCTGTTTCATCTCCACCACGAGGAACTTCAAACTACATCATAAGGTGGAG